>PISX010010770.1:0-31995 GCA_004024625.1 Mellivora capensis
ATGTGACCTTTGATCATCTTGGATCTTGGGGTTGTATGTTTGAGCCCCACATTGGGTATAGAGATTACTTAAAAATAAAACAACAACAACAAAAAAGAATGAAATACATAGCAGTTATAAAAAGGAGCTACCAAAATGTAACTTCAGGATTATTATTACTCGAACAGTTGTATGTAAAAAAGTGGAGAGCAATAGGGAAGTCCAGGAAAATAAAACACCGAGATTTACGAAAAAAACAATTCTGTTTAGGTTATGGTTGTGTGTATATGCTTGTTTGTTAAAAATTAGTTTGGAGGCAGTATATTAAGAAAAATATATAATAACATATACTTCATGTTATACCAGTTTATGACATTATTTGGAGTTCATAAGTCTGTTTGAAAATTTTACACCTTATATAATAACTAATGCAAATATTACATAAATGAATTTCTTTTCAATAAGAGCAGTGACTAGATACTAAGCATTTACTTTTTTTTGTTACATATTAATGATATAATTAAAAACTAATGGAATTCCCAAAAGGGACCAGATATTATTAGCATTATTCAGAATATAGTTGATGCCAAATGTTTTCTCTAAGCATTAAAACCTCATAAATTAAATTATTAAGTGGCCAGTACATGTATATATGTGTATATATATAGCTATTGAAGAATTTCTTTTTTTTTTCTTTCTTTCTTATTATTTGCTATAGAGGCATTTCTAATATGTTGTCCTTTTTTTTTTTTTTTTTTTTTTTTTTTTTTTTTTTTTTTTTTTTTTTTTTTTTTTTGGTATAAGTCCTGCTCTTTGATATTTTTGATAGATTGAGGACTTTTGTTTTGTTGGTTTCTTTGATTAGGTAAAGTCATAGAAGATGAAAAATGGATTAAGCATGGTGCTTGCTGAAAGCAAAATGTTCTTTTAGCTGTTCTGAAGCAAAATGAGATCTATAAATACTAGGAATCTATTGTATTTGGACCACTAGAAAATGTTTGGGTTTTGTGTTGTTATTTCTTTATTAATGGTAAAGATAATACCAAGATGACAAATCCCTTTCATTTCAAAAAATAATACAATTAAAACTTGAAACTCTGTAGAATTGTTCTCTAGGTAGCACTTCATTTATTTCAGACATGAGTTTCCCAGAAGGATTCAAAGTTCTAAGAAAACTCAAACCTAGTGAGCATATTCCAAGAACAAGTGTTACATCTCTAGAATAATCTGCTAATGCATTTTAACTTTTATCTTGAAATTAATATATATCTAAATTGGACTGATTTTAAGTTAGTGTGCACAAAAATATAATATATACTTTCTATCCATTTTTCTCCAGTGATTCCTTTTCCATCATATATTTTATCCATCGTATTTCTGCTTTTTGTTTTTTCTACCTAGGTTACATTGTATTATGTCAGAGTCAATTATCAAAAATGAAAACTAGCTAGCAAGTCTTCCCTTTAGAATTAAAAACAAACAAAAAATAAAAAAATAGTGTCCGGAAACCAAGACTTCAGGTAGCAATATTTTCCATAATTACTGAGGTGGCTTAACAGTGAACCATGGGGTTAAAAAAAAAATCAATATTTTCTTTCACAGTGTAGATGCTAGGCACATGGTACCATGAACAGATGAAATCATAACCTAAAAAACTGTGTGTTTCAAATTGATGGGCACCTGGGTGGCTCAGTGGGTTAAGCCACTGCCTTCGGCTCAGGTCATGATCTCAGGGTCCTGGTATAGTGTCCCACATCGGGCTCTCTGCTCAGCAGGGAGCCTGGTTCCCTCTCTCTCTCTGCCTGCCTCTCTACATACTTGTGATCTCTCTCTGTCAAATAAATAAATAAAATCTTTAAAAAAATACTAAATTGATGTCTAAAGCTGAGACTCCTTTAATTGTGAGTTTATGAAAACAACCATAAACAAAATAATTGAGTCTGTTTATTCTGAGCTAAACAGACACATATGATAAAACACCTTTAAAAAAAACAACACCTTTGATGCAAATGAAAAGCATTCCAACATGTAATGTTAGGAACTAACACTATCTTATACATTTAAACTGTCTTGGGTTCTGTGCACAGAATTTTGCCTGAATTCTCCCACTGATTCTCAAAAAACAAAACAAAACAAACAAAAAAACAAAAAACAAAAAAAAAACCCACTATGAGATTAGTTTTATTATCCCATTTTTCTTAATGAGAAAATTGATAGAGTGGCTTGACAGTTGTTTATTTCATTTACCCAGTATATAATTTCCAGGTTTAGGTACCAGTCAGTACAACTCCAGAAACCACTATGTTGTATTCACCAATTGTTAAGTAGGAAAATATTCATTCTTCCAATTTATAAATAATAAATATCTACCATTTGCTATGCATAAGTCTAGGTGATATGATATAGTACTAACAAAACAGACAAAATCCTGTCTTCACATTCTGTGTATCTACACATCTACACACAAGGCTTCACACAAGCCTTCACACAAGGCTTACATTCTACTTGGGTAGAGAGAGAGAGAGAGATTATTTCTATAGAATTTCCCTTTTTGACCACTGAGTTATGGTAAATTAGCCAGCATCAAGAAGAATAAAAGTTTGTTCACAGAATTTTCTAGTCATTTTTGTTATCTCATTCAAACAAGGAGAGAGAACAAAGAGCAAATAATTTTCATCCTCCATTCAAACAAATGGCAAATCTGATATTAATTTAGTGGCTTTCATTATAGATGAGAAAGCTGAGAGATTAGGTTTAGAAATGCAGGCAGATTTGAATTTCATTGCTTGAAATGCCTGAAGTAGATGAAACTCTTCCATAAGAAAGAATTTTTAGAATCCTTGGTACTCCCAAAACAAAGAAGGGAGCCGTACAGTTGTACGCAAACACTAGTAGATTTCTGGAGTAGATTCTAAAAAGTGGTGACAAAATCAGAAGCACTAATATATAAGCCATGGTGTTTTCCCGAGTGGCAACACCAGTTTGCATGCCCACCAAGAGTGCAAGCAGGTTCCCCTTTCTCCACAGCCTCGCCAACATCTATTGTTTCTTGTGTTGTTGATTTTAGCAATTCTGATAGGTGTGAAGTGATAAGTTATTGTAGTTTTGATTTGCATTTCCCTGATGATGAGTGGCTGAGCATCTTTTGATGTGTCTGCTTGCTATTTGGAAGTCTTCTTTGGAAAAATGTCTGTTGTTCTTTATCTATTTTGGAGTTCTCAGAAAGTTAAAAGTAGAACTCCCTATGATCCAGCAATTGCACTACTAAGTATTCACCCAAAGAATACAAAAAATACTAACTCAAAGGGATACAAGGGATGTACACACCCTGACATTCATAGCAGCATTATGAACAACAGCAAAATTATGGAAACAACCAAGTGTCCACTAACTAATGAGTGGATAAAGAAGATGTGAGATACACAGACATAGACATATATATATATGTGGGCACACACATACACACACACACAGGATATTACTCAGCCATAAAAAAGAATGGAATCTTGCCACTTGCAACAGCAAGGATAGAGCTAGAGAGTATTTATGCTAAGCAAAATAATCAGTCAGAGAAAGACAATTACTGTAGATTTCATTCATGTGTGAAATTTAAGAAACAAAACAGATGAACATAGGGGGAACAATGAGAGAGAGGCAAATAGGGAACAGACTCTTAATTATAGAGAACAAACTGAGGATTACTCTAGGGGAGGTAGATGGGGGAGATGGCTGAAATAGGAGACTGGGATTATGGAGTACACTTGTTGTGATGAGCACTAGGTGTTGTATGTTAAGTGTTTAGTTACTAAATTTTACAGCTGAAACTAGTATTACAGTGTATGTTAACTAACTGGCATTTAAACAAAAACTTAAACAAAATGAAGATATGTTTGTAAACTTATATGTAGAAGACTGTGGAAAAAGACTTATGCTAAACTTATTAAAACTATGTTGTGTATAAAATATTTATATAGATCTATGCCAGGATACAATGGAGATGTAAATAAATAAAATACAGTATACATTACAATTGATAAATGTCAAGACAAAAAAGTAAAAAAAGCTTTGGGATTGTTGGAGAAGATTCCAATTTTATATAGAATGATATATTAATATTTATTTTTCTTACAAATAAACTGTAAGGTATGTGGCCTAAATTATATGAAAGTTTAGTTTGTTTTTTCATATACATCCCAAGTCACTTTTCCATTTCTGTGGTAATCTTCCTCTAAATGACAATTTAGGATCCTTGTCTTTTTATGTCTTGAGGCCTTGATAATTTGAACAACTGCATCAATTAGGAAGGGGAAAGAGCCTACAGAATGTTGCCTAGAGAGTTTTTATGCGAGAGAGACTATAGTATGTGGTCTATTTGAATATCTAGGAATATGAGGAAAACTGGTTATTAGTTAGAAGTATCCATAAATATTCATTAGTGAGTCATTAGTTGGAAATGTCTGAAAACAGTTTCTTACATAAAAATTACTGGAAGGTGAGAAACTGAGGACGTAAGGAATTGAGATTTTCAGATATTCAGGGCAAGAACATTCAAAGCAGAGAAAATGGCCAGTCCAAAGGTCCTGAGGTAGAAATTTAATGGCCTATTTGAAAAAGAGTAAGAAGTATAACAGCAGAAGTTCAAGGGAATAAAATGGGCCAGATTTTGTAGAACACATGGGCCATATTTTCAGGGTCTCTGTTTTTCTCTTGGGTGAAACGGGGGACCACTGAATGGATATTAATAAGTGATATGATTGATTTAATTTATAACATAATCACCTTGGTGCTTATTGAGTATAAATTGAGGAAGTAAAGGCTATAAACAGGTAGACTAACTCAGAATCTACTGGAGTAATGCATCTAAGCATTGATGATGGCTTGACCCAGAGTGAGCAAAAGTTTAAGTGTTGAAAAATGAACATATTTTGAATATATTTTGGGATACAACGGGAAGTATTAGATGGCAGATTAGATGTGACATGTGAGGTAAACAATTAAACAAGTATAATTCTGACTATTTATGCTTAAAGACCTTAAAAAAAAAAGAGTTGCATTTACTGAGTAATAGAAAGTTGCATTAGAAGCGCAGTTTTGGACATGATAAATTTTAAAACTCTGACACTTAAGTAATATTGAAATAGATAACTGGATATGAATCTAAAGATCAGGATAAAGACTTTGGGCGTCAAGAGCAGGTGTTTATAACCATGAAAGAGAATGAAGTCTCCAAGAGAGTATAACATATCATTATGTTACATAATGTTAAAAAACCCAGAATCATCTGTGGGAAAAGGTTAGATATGAACATGTAGATGTTAATAAAAATGATGTTAACTCAAAAACACTAGAAAAACCCAATTTTTTCCTTTTCTATTACAGATTACATTGATTTTTATATTGTAAATTTTGCTTTAAAAATACTCAGATGATATAAAATTGCAATATTTGTTAATGTATTCATGTTAAAAAATTATCTGATTAAAAATTAAAAGATTAAAAAATACATTATCTGATAAAAAGCAATTATTGCAAATGAGACTTAACACTGACATTCTCATCATTAATTACAAAGTATATGATTTTACTGAAGCCTCCCTCTAAGACATTAAAATACTTAAATGAAACAAACTCGACTCATGAATTCCAATGCAGGTAATTCCATCTGACATGTTACAAATTGCACCATGTCATATTGTAGAAATCAATTCATTATTTTACAAAGCTTGACTCCTTAACATGTTTATTTTATTTCACTTTGACAAATGAATAACATTTAAAATTGAATATGCATTCAGGATTTTTAAACGTAATAAATATATATGAAAAGGTGTTTTTCTTTTGCAATTATAATTCTTTAGACAAGGTTTTCTTTAAGTTTAAATATACAGTAAGGGCATACTATTGTTATATTTTCCATTTTTAGTTATATTTTCTATCTTTGTGATTTTTAATTATATCAAGAATTAATATTCAGCTCAAATTATATTAATATAAATTTTAATATCTCCTATATTTAAGAAAATATTAGTGAACATAGTATTCTTACTATTATATCCACTCTTCAGAATTAAGATGGATTCCCACCTGAAAATTTGGTTCAAATGTCAATATTGATAATCACACACACACACACACACACACACATCCACCAAGAGAATTTGAAAAGGCTTATTAGTGACATGATGAGCAGTTTAAACTTAGGGAGAACAGTTCAGACTTCCCAAACTGCCAAAAGAAAATGGTTTGTAGGAGAGAGAGTAAAAAAGGAAACTGGCTTTAGGTTTTATGGAGTGTGGGAATGGGACCAATGTGTAAGTTTCTGTGTCACTAAGAGCTTAAATGGTGTGAAATTTCCATGGGTGGCAAAGGAGTTGGCACCTAGTCTTTTGCATTAGACTTCTCAGAGGCAGGGCAGAGGGAAAAAACAAAAAACAGATAAAGCCTAAGGGATGCCACCAGACATTCATTTAAAAAAAACAAAGTTGAACACATTCACATTAAAACATAAGAACATTAAAACTGATTTTTAAATCAGAATGTTTGTATTATTATCAAAAATGACACAGAATTCTAAGACTAAATAATCTTAAGCATTTCCATAGAAAGTGTTACTAATGGTAGATGGTTCCTTCAGTGTAATCCCTTTAAAAAAAAAAAAAAAAAAAGGAGGAGGGGTGCACCTGATGGCTCAGTGGGTTAAGCCTCTGCCTTCACCCCAGGTCTTGATCTCAGGGTCCTGGGATGGAGCCCCACGTGGGGCTCTCTGCTCGGTGGGGAGCCTGGTTCCCTCTCTTTCTCTGCCTGCCTCTCCACCTACTTGTGATATCTCTCTGTCAAATAAATAAATAAAATCTTTTTTAAAAAGGGAGAGGGGGAAATACATAATGCTAAATAATAAGACACCATTCTGCATCTCTATATCTCTATAAATCTGTGTATCTAAATCTACACTGAGATCTGGATATTGATGCAGATAATACTACTCTTTTTACTTAACTTCATAAATTCTTTTATGAAATAAAAAATAAAAAATAAATTAATTTTTAGTTTTGTTATTTTGAGCATTTTGTATTCTTTCCTTATTTTAATTCTGTGTATCTACTCTTACAAATACACACACGGTATTTTAATATGAATGTAATCCAATGGTAATTTTACTTTAAAGCTTAAATGTTATTGCTTACTGAATTCTGACATCTCAGAAACTTGCATGGAAGATTGTGTAACTAAAAATCAAAGGCATAAAAGTTGTGGCATCACAATTCCAGACTTCAAGCTCTGTTACAAAGCTGTCATCATCAAGACAGTATGGTACTGGCACAAAAACAGACACATAGATTAATGGAACAGAATAGAGAGCCCAGAAATAGACCTTCAACTCTATGATCAACTAATCTTCGACAAAGCAGGAAAGAATGTCCAATGGAAAAAAGACAGTCTCTTCAACAAATGCTGTTGGGAAAATTGGACAGTCACGTGCAGAAAAATTAAGTTGGACCATTTCCTTACACCACACACAAAAACAGACTCCAAATGGATGAAGAACCACAGTGTGAGAAAGGAATCCATCAAAATCCTTGAGGAGAATACAGGTAACAACCTCTTAGACCTCAGCCACAGCAACTTCTTCCTAGGAACATCGCCAAAGGCAAGGGAAGCAAAGGCAAAAATGAACTATTAGGACTTCATCCAGATCAGAAGCTTTTGCACAGCAAAGGAAACAGTTAACAAAACCAAAAGACAACTGATAGAATGGGAGGAGTTATTTACAAATGACATATCAGATAAAGGGCTAGTGTCCAAAATCTATAAAGAACAGACATTTCTGCAAAGAAGACATCCAGATAGCCAAAAGACACATGAAAAAGTGCTCCACATCACTCGGCATCAGGGAAATACAAATCAAAACCACAATGAGATACCACCTCCCACCAGTCAGAATGGCTATTATGATATTATGATATTATTATGGCAATTTGATATGGGCATCTTTTAAAAAATGCCTTAATACATTTATTATAAAATATAAACCCTATATCCATTAAAAGTGATGAGGTAACAAGGACATCATCTAGGTATAATACTGTTAACCAAAATTTAAGTAAAGTAGTATTTCAAAATTTAATCAAGTTACCAACAGTAACTTTATACTTTACACTTAGACAGACACTTTACACTTAGAAGCTGATAATCAAGATGTAAAGCTAAGAAAAGATGTGAATTAATCCAACCCATTTACTAACAAGGATTTCATATAATTTACATTGCTTCTAAACCTTGTGAATTACTTGGAATATCTTTTGTTTTATTTTCTCACTATATAAAGGACTTCAGTTACATATAATAATTAAGATGCTTACTTTAGTTTCCAAAATCCTGGTTTTATTAAAAATTATGTATTTAGAGAGTAATATTACCCATGCCTTCTCTTCTCCAATAATAAAATATTTAGAGCTTGTCAGAATTTCAGAGGTATAGGATGTCCATTTGACTTCGGCAATTAAGCCCACAGGAGCTCCTTTATTATTTGCTCATAGTACAGAGCTCCACAGAACATTTGATTCTAAGAAAAGTATACCTTTCCCTGCTATGCTGCTTGGAAAATAGGAACAAGGTAGAGTAGACACTTATTTCCTTAGTGTGACTCGAAAGATTCTGAAAGTTTCCATTTATTGAAAATAGCCTCTCTCCTCTTTTGACTGAGCTATAGTTATAGAACAGAAAATTCTCAACTATAGAACTAAGGATTACTTTGTTATTATATGCTGGCATGTATATGTGAATCTAAGAGTATTAATTAGTGAAATAATAATTAAAGCATGTTAATATGCTTAAAATTTAATACTCTTCCAACTTACATTTTATTTATTTATTTATTTAAAAAATTTTTTTAAAGATTTTATTTATTTGAGAGAGAGAGCGCATGAGAGGAGAGAGGTCAGTGGGAGAAGCAGACTCCCTGCTGAGCAGGGAGCCCGATGTGGGACTCAATCCCGGGACTCCATAATCATGACCTGAGTTGAAGGCAGTTACCTAACCAACTGAGCCATCCAGGCGCCCCCAACTTACATTTTAAATAACTGATCCTATATAAGAAATTGGCAGTCACTTCCTTAACAATTCATTTCTTACAGCAGACAATCATTCAGAAAGTCATGCTTTCATAGTAATCTACATTTTGTACTTACCCAGTTGCTATCACTTATTCCTGAAATATATTTAAAAATAATAAAATGCCTGATCATCTTTATAGACTTCCACAATTTGCCAGAGTGCCTCAAAAGAATTTTAAAAATCAAAATACTTAACTATATCTGATGTGCAGTAGTTAATACATTCTCAGAATACATGTAGATATATATATGCACACATGAAACAAACTATATCAATATATGAAGAATTAAAGATTTGCAATGTAGAAAAAAATTCAAAGCCTCCTTTTAAAATAGCATTATTTAAGTTACAGTTCTTTGCTTGAGCAGATATTATAAGTTACTTAAAAAAATAAAAAAAATAAAACAACTGATATTGGTACAGGGCATTGTCTACAAAGGTAAAACATTTCCACTGCTGAGATGAGGAATGTGAAGGTCAAGAAAAACTACTTTGAAATTAGGGGTGGAAGAAATAGAATTAGTCCTTCTGACTTTAATCCTCTTGAAATTTCTGGGTAGAGGATTTTGAGTTAAAGATCTACAGTTGTTTCAGAATGGCTGGAAGGAAGTTTGATACTAGAGGAGTAAACATTAGCAAGGTACTGCAGGGTCTTTCACCAACAAAGATTTTAAAACACTGCATCATTTGCAACTGACACAATGAATGCCTGGCATAGCATATATAGTTGACAGGCAGACGTGAAGTAGCAGAAGGCAATGGAGGGTCTTAGGAGTGGTAACATATTTGCTATATAAAAAGCTAACTTTGGAAAATGAAAAGACAAAAGGCAAATAAATATTAAAATTGAGAAGATTTTATCCTAATCTAAATGAGACTAGATAATGACCATCTAGAAGTCAATGTAGTAAGAATCTCACTGATGTAATTCACATTTATTTGTATTGTTTTACTTTATAGCCTTTAGCAATTTTTGACAGCATTTTCCAGTTTTCACGTCTTTCTTCTCTACTTTACTAAATCCCAGGTTCTTCCTATGGCTGTGCTGCATTTACATGCGTTGAACATGTAGTCTGTCCCTCAAACCCTCCATTTCACTAAAGGGATGAGCAGGATATACCCCCGATTAGCTGAATGCAAGTGGAACACTGGGCAGATTGCTGTATTCAAAAACATTACCGCATAAACTGAATGCTGTTGTAACACGATGGGATATCTAAAAGTCACACACAAGATTAACTGGGTGTCAAACTGCAGATAGGTTACAGTAACAGAGCATCAACATGTAGGTGATCTTTGAAGCTCAAGGGAGAGAGAACACATAATCCAGGAATGAAGGTGTAGAAGCAATAGTGTCTCCATTTTCCATTAGCTCCAGTAACCCACTGGGAAAATGTGCTTTCAATCCATCAACTCCATGCTCTATAATCAGAGGATCTAGTCCCAAAGCAGGGGGCACGCTTTCCAGAAGATAATAAGGTTCAAGCGCACTGCCACTACAACTGCGATCTGGACATTTTGAATGCCTGGCTTCTAGAGACCAGCAAGGGAGAAACAAAATAATTATGCTATTATACTTATAGAGATATTTTATCCAGATAAACAGGAAAAGGTTTTTTGTTTGTTTTTGTTTTGTTTTGTTTTTTTAAACACAATGGGAACACACACACAAAAATACTGGCAAAATCCTACTTCGATAGTACTTGGTGCTACCTTGCCAAATTGTGAATGTCAATGAGCATGTACAATAATTCCTTTCCCTATGAGCATTCATCACGAAGTTGTCAGACATCATAGTAACAAACATTTGGGTCATAGTCCCAGATTAACAAAACCATAGAGATGAAAATGAGAGATAGGAAAACTTAGACTGGATAGTGGAGGGAAAGGAAGTGAACAGCAGTTATGGCCCTGAGACAAACTGCAGTGGTGGGGGTATAATTTATCCAAACTAACCTCCTTCTAAATTTCACATAGAGGCCATGAAAGAACTGCTGTACAAATATAAATGAAGAAGTGAATCTGTTATGTGCAAGAGGTGAACTATGGAAGCCATGGATGTATGTTACTCAGTTGCCTTTTAAAAGGGAATCTGCTATGAGAAATGTGGTTAGCTGATTGTGATTTGCAGTATGCTGCTGCACCATTGAAATATGCCATTAATCCTCATGCCAAGGTCACACCATTTCCAGGATGCTCCCAGCCAATGACTGAATGAGGGTACTAGAGATGGTTATTCATGCACATCATGGGATTGCTCTAATGGACAGAGATGCTTTGGAGCTCTGCAAAGGCCTTGCTAAGATTCTTTCAGGGTTGCACTGCATGCAGTGTAAAGCTTTCTCTGCCAAATCTTTCCCTTACCCCTTTGCTTTTACAAGTGTCAACCTTGTATCATGATCTGAAAAGGTGGTTCCCCACTGATTCCTGCTCCCTTTCCCCTTAAACCTGAACAAGTATTTCCCTAACAAATCTCGTGTATTTCCTATTCTGTCTCAGCATCTGCTTCTTGAAGGAGACAAACTGCTATCCAGAGAAACTAAGAGTCTTGATAACATCCCTAGAATGTGAAGAACTGGCTGAGGAACTTGGGAAAATAAAAAAAAATCATTTATATTAGGGGAAGATCACAGAGACAAAAAGAGACATAGGTTTCCTTGTATATTATATTATTTCTTGATGTACCTAGTAGGACTCAGCTAACCCAACTCCTCTGTAATTTGAGGTCACAAAGTGTTAATGTATCAATAGCTTATTTATTAAAAAATAAAATATCATGGGGCACCCGGGTTGCTCAGCCAGTTAAGGGTCTGCCATGATCTCACCATCCTGGGTGAGATCCGGCTCTCTACTCACTGGAGAGTATGATTTTCTCTCTCACTTTCCCTCTGTGCTCTCTTCCTCTCTTTCTCAAATAAATAAATAAAATCTTAAAAAAATAAACAAAGGTGAAACATTGCATAATTTCTTAGGTTTTTTAGGGGGATTTTTTTTTCATTTTTTGGCCTAGAAAAGTGGGGAAATAAAGTCATATTTAATAGAGTTATAGAAAGGTATTCTGGAATATTTTAGGCCATAGAGGACATCTGCTTTAGATAAACAGTTTTCAGTGAAATTTATCATTGTGAATTAAATTCAATATTATTTCATCATTTTAAGCATTATTTTAGACTTTTAGTTCAGGCTGAATAATTTAGTGGCCCATTATCCACTTCTTTAAACAGTTTATTTATAGTTTATAGTTTAAAAACCCTGAATTTGTCTCACTTTGAGTATTTGGCTAAATATTGTTGTATTCTTTTGTTTAATTTTCTACTTTAGATTTCAAACATTGGAGGATAATTATTTTACTATAAAGAGTATAATTAAATATTTCTTACTAAAAATAAATAATCCTCATATTTATAAAATCCCCACTTAATCCCCACCTTTATAAAAAACGAGACAAACCATTAGAGACTGTGGACTCTGAGAAACAATCTGAGGGTTTTGGAGGGGGGGTGGGGGCTGGGAGGGCCTAGTGGTGGCTATTATGGAGGGCTCCTATTGCAAGGAGCACTGGGTGTGCTGCATAAACAATGAATCTTGGAACACTGAAAAAAAAAATTAAATTTAAAAAAATGGGATACTTTTTTAATTATACTGCTTGGTTTCTATTGCTCAAGCCCTTAAAATTTGTCATTATCACAATCATTGTTTTGTATTCATAAAATCCAGTAAGGTCTATCAGTGATTTTCAATTATTATTTAATTATTAAAACCAATGAATTATGAATGTAAGTGATAATCCTAAATCTTTATTTCTGTATTCTGGGACTCAATACTTGCAGACAAGCTATTCTCCAACTAATATTATTTTTAAAAAGTAATTCATATATATTTAAGCTATACATGGAAATTTTCTGATTATAATTAGGGTTATCAATATCCCCTTTACAAATTAAAGCCATGCCAATATGAAAATCCTAATAAAATTTGGTAGAGCTGGAAAAAAAATGAGTTAAGGATTTGTTGAAGTCTCCAACTACACTTGTATATTTCTATATTTCTGTTTCTAGCTCATCAGATTTTGCTTCACAAATTCTGAATCTGTTGCTTGGTGAATATACAATTAGTATCCTTACATCTTCATGGTGAATTAATCACTGTATTAGAGTACATTATCCCTTTTTGTCTCTAATTCTGAGGTTTACTTCTTTGGACAGTAACATATGTACTCTTGGACTTATTTGCTTAATATTTGTATGGAATATCTTTTCCCATCCTTTTGCTTTAAATATATCTTTGTTATTGAATTTGAAATTTCTTTAAATAGCATGCAATCTGTTCATATTTTTTCTCTACTCTGCCAATCTCTCTTTGATTTGATATTTGGACCTTTTCTATTTAGGACAATTATTGATAGGTTGGCTCTTAAATGTGTCATTTGATGGTTTTTTATTATCTCTTGTTTCTTCTGATCTTTTTTCTTGCCTTCCTGAGTTTCTAAACAGTTTTGGAGGTTTTTAAAATTTTTTTTATCTTTTTTTTAAAATCTATTTATTTGTCAGAGAGAGAGAGCAAGAGAGCGAGCACAGGCAGGCAGAGTGGCAGGCAGAGGCAGAGGGAGAAGCAGGCTCCCTGCCGAGCAAGGAGCCTGATGTGGGACTCGATGCCAGGACGCTGGGATCATGACCTGAGCCGAAGGCAGCCGCCTAACCGACTGAGCCACCCAGGCGTCCCAACAATTTTGGAGTTTTTAAATATATTCCTTTTCATGCTGTCCTTACTAGTTGACTTCAGTATTACAATATACATATTTGATTTTTACAACCTACTGGTATGGATAAGGTATACAAGCTTCATTTAAGTTTCTCTGCTGTCCTCACTCTTAAATATCATTGTCATGAGTACTGTCTAGTGTACAGTAACTTCATCATAATCATTAAATATGATGTATAAAACCTATGAGGTAAAGGCTACTAATTGTATGTATATGTGTTTCTGCTGTTTCTGTTCTTTTTTTCTTCTGGATGCTTCAAAGTTCTTTCATCATTTACTTTCTGCTTCAATAACTTCCTTCAGCCAATTTATAAAAGAAGGTGTGCTAGTTACAAATCTTTACTTAGTTTTCATTGGTCTGAGAATGTTTTTATTTACTTTGTATTCCTGAAGGATAGTTTTGATGGTTATAGAATTCATAACTGACAGTTCTATTCTTCTAACACGTGAAAATTTTGTACAGAAAATGTCTTCTGACCTCTATGGCTTTCAATGAGAAAACAGTTGTCATTAGATTCAATATTTCCATTTAGGCAATACATCACTTCTCTCACTGCACTGATTTTTTATTTGTCCCTTATTTTAAAAAATAGAATTAGTATGTGTCTTGGAATTCTTTGGGTATCTACTGTTTGAAATATGTTCAGCTTTTGAATCTGTAGGTTTGTGTCTTTCACCAAATTTGTGAAATATTCCACTATTACTTCTGTGAATACTCCATTATCCCCAAGTTCTTTCTCCTATTCTTCTGGGTCTTCAATGACATAAATGCTGGATCTTTTCTCATAGGTACTTGGGTCTCTGTTCATTGTTTTTGTTTGTTTGTTTTTTCCAATCTAAATTTCTTTGTTATTCAGGTTGGATAAATCTATTGATCTGTCCCTCAAGTTCCTCTGGCATCATAGTCTACTATTGAGCACATCTAAAAAATTATTTTTTCCTCTCATCTAATGTTTAGTTCTTTAATTTTTACTTAGTTATTTTTATATCTTTCCTAATACTTTCTTATTTTTTGTTTCAAGGTAATTGATCACAAAAGCACTTATACTAAAACTGCTTTAAATTTTTTGTCAGATAAATCAAACACCTGATTCCTTTTAATTTTTATTTCAGTTCACTGACCTTTCTTAATCAAGTTGTGATTATTTTGGTTCTCGGTATAATGAAAGATTTTTTTAAAAAATTATATACTGGGGGCGCCTGGGTGGCTCAGTGGCTTAAAGCCTCTGACTTTGGCTCAGGTCATGATCCCAGGGTCCTGGGATCGAGCCCCACATCGGGCTCTTCGCTCAGTGTGGAGCCTGCTTCCTCCTCTCTCTCTGCCTGCCTCTCTGCCTACTTGTGATCTCTCTGTCTGTCAAATAAATAAATAAAATCTTTAAAAAAAATTATATACTGGGCATTCATCCACCATGTTAGGAGACTCTTGGACCTATTTAAATATTTATTATGGTAGACACCATCCTGTTTTGATTTAGCATGCATGTTCCAGCCTCCTTTTGTTCACTGTGTTTTTAATGACAAAGTTTAGGACTTCTGTGTGTTAGTTTTGGTCTCCTTGGTTTATCTAATGTCACTGTGGCTTTCACTAGTCAGTCCCTACTGGTATTACCTCAGGGAAAAGTAGGAGGTGATCTGGGCGAGGCATGTGGGTATCTAAGAATTGAGGAAGGGAGTCTCAGAACTATAAGGATGAAGAGACTTCCAGGACTAGACAACTGTGTTGGCCAGATCTACTCTAGCTCTGCTGGGAAGAAATGCTTGCTGGGATAGGTATATATTGTGGCAGTCTATCTGGCTAGTACCTCGCTAGAGTCTATTTCAATCTTTTGTTTAATTGCTTAGAATTCCAGTTAATATTATAAAATAATTATTTTCATAACATACTAATGCAATTACCTATGACTCTCTTCTCTGCCTACATTTTTTTAAAAGATTTTATTCATTTTTTTGAGAGAGAGAGAGAGAAAGAAAGAATGAAAACACAAGCAGGGGGAGAGAGAGAGGGACAAGCAGATTTGGGGCAATGAACACAGAGTCCAGTGCAGAGCTGGATATCAGGACCCCAAGATCATGACCCTGGCCTAATCCAAGAGTCCCACACCCAACTGACTGAGCCACCCAGGTGCCCCCCTCTGCCTAGATTTTTTTTTAATTCGTCCTAGACTTCAGAAGTTCTAACACTGTTACTTCAGTTAATTTGCTTAAACTTAAAATATTTAGCTTCATCTCAAGAATAAAGTTTTTCAAATCTATTAAAAACCCAGAGCTCATTAATAGTTTTGCAGTTATTAAAAATGAAGCTCTAACTTTTTTCCTATGAACCTGACTTGTGATTGGGCACAAATGAAAGCATAAGCTTCATATAAAAAGACAAGTTTGAGATGATAACATGATTAGATCACATAGTCATTCATTTTCCAAGAATGGTAGATAATGCAATCTAGAGGGTAAGAATTCCTTGGAGTCAGGAAGATTAAATATTGACTTTTCCATCATCTGATTGCATAGATGTTACTGATTTACATAATCTCTCTAGACCTCTTTCTTGCTGAATAGTAAATAATAATATATACTTTTAATTAACTACATCTTAAATGGTTAAATGTAGAACACTTCCTTTCATCAATTCTTAATAATATTAAGAAAAAGTCTTAACCCTCTATGCTGTATTTGTTCAGGTTATAACTTGCTCCATTATCAAATGATATGTGACTACATCACAATTTGAGAATAATGAACTGAGACACTGCTATTTATTTTGCCTCCTATGAATGCAAAGGCATCAAATTTATAAGAGTCCTCAACTATTTGTGATTGAAGAACTACAGCAAGGAAATGACTAAAATTGTAGAAATAGCTAGAGAAAGAATCCCCAGTTCCCCTAAAGAGCCTTTCAAGAGCACCAGTTTCACAGGGAACTAATATTGCTGAGAAAAGTAGTAATAGTATCTCAGATGAATGCGAATAGAAGCAAGTATTACAGTAGTCCCATTAAATCTAACTGCTCATCCTCATAACTCATCTTTTAAACTGTCTTTTGTAAAATAAGATTTATAGCTTTACAAGTCTTCCTCTGTCTAAATATTGTTCACTTACAGGGAATTAATAATTTTTAATAATTAATCTCAAAATGACTATTATATTTAGTGAGGTATCTTTAACTGATTGAAAAGAAATTAAATTGAATTAATGGTTGAAAGCTTTTCCTACTAGTTTAATGACCTGCTAGAGGCTCTGGAGTTTAATCATGTGTTAAATCAGAATACATGATCAAGATCATCCATTCTCCTCTAAATGCTGCCTGCTAAGGTTTTGTTTTTAAGACGAAAATAAATGTGAAATTTTACTTCCAATCATGTTTTTTCAGCAAAAACTGGATTCATTAAAGAAAAATTCATTCTACTATTCCAGATACTTACTGTAGAAACTCTACCTCCATATTTCTTTTCTGATTCTTAGATGAAGTCTAATTTGGCAGACCATTGGGTAAATCATTAAATGAGCTGGAAAGACACTTTTCTTTCTAAAAGGCATCATTCATGCATATGTTTATTCATTCAGTAAAATCTTATGTATAGCTACTTTATACTAGAGGCCTTTTTATGTGCTTGGGATTCAGAAGAACATCAAATAAGATTCCTCTCTTCATGGTACTTACTCCCTAGTGGAAGAGACAGACATCAAACAGTAAATATATCTATTAAATAGATTATATTTTTAATAAATCATTTAGTATGACAAATAATTGAAATGTTTGAAACTTGTTAAGATTATTAAGTATGTCTCAGTAAGAAGGTAACATCTGAACAAAGATTTGAAAGAGATGAGGTTGTAGCTAAGTGGATACCTAGGAAAAGAATATAAGAGGCAAAGAGGCAAAGAGGCAAAGAGGTATAATTAAGGCAAAGAGTTATAATTAAGCAAAATATCCAATGTTGTTATTTGTATTTAAAAAAAAATATCAATAGAACAGAAGTTGAAACATATTAAAATAGTACATTAATTAAGATGTCATGGGGTTAAAGGAAGGGGACGATGATGGTTAACTTCGTGTGTCAATTTCAATGGATCATAGGGTTCCCCGATTTTTGGCTAAACATTATTTCTGAGTGTGTCTGTGAGGATGTTTCCAGAAGAAGTTAGCTTTTGAATTGGTGGACTCGGTAAAGAGATTTGGCCTCCTCAGTAATGTGGGCATCATCCAATCTACTGAGGACCTAAATAGACCAAAAAACAGGAAGAAAGAAATCTGCCCTTTCTGCCTGATTTCTCGAGTTGGGATATCAATTTTCTCCTGCCCTCAGTGTTCTTGGTTCTCAGGCCTTCACTATGGACTGGGAGCTACATCAGCGAGCCTGGTTCTCAGGCTTTTAGACTCCAACAAAATTACACCACCAGCATCCTTAGGTCTCCAAGAAACAGCAGATCATGGGACTTCTCATGTTCCAAAACTGCACAAGCCAATTCTTTATAATAAACATCTCTCTCTATATATATCCTATTCATTCTGTTTTTCTAGAGAACAATGACTACAGAGGCATATCGTTCTTCAGTCTTAAAGATGATTATGAGGACTTGACACTTTCTGTTCTTCTAAATGAAATGGAAGACACTGGGATTTTGAGCAGGGAATGATATGACTTAAATTACAGATAATTATCTTAGTTTTTTTGGTTGTTTATTTTTAAAGAATGGATTGTAAGGAAACAAGAAAAAGAACTAAGAAGACCTGGTGAGAAATTATTTCAGTAAACTGCAGTAATCCAAGAGAAAGATAACCATATATGAGACCTGTATGTTAGCAGTGGAGTAGACAAGTATGATTTTGGATATATCACAAAGGTGTAGCCATTTGCATTTTCTGATATGGTATAGTAAGTATAAGAGAAAGAGATGAGTCATTATGATATCAGGATCTTGGTTTGAGAAACTGGAGGCACGGAATTAGTCCCTTACAGAAATGGGGAAGGAACATGGAACTAAAATATTAGGAATACAGCAGCCCATCCACATATATATAACCATCCTTTTTTAATATGCAAATTGCATGTATACTTTTTAGGAAGGAAAAAAGATTAATGCCTGAAAATTCCTTCCTTTGTGCTGTTTTAGAAATCCACCTTCACATCTGGCTGTAATATGTTTCCATGGCTTAGGGGAAAAAATGGTAAAAATTAATTTGATTGAACTTCCCACAATTTCAGACTGGAAGGAAGTAACTCAAAATTTCAAATCACCCCCCCTACCTTTATAGACAGATAACCTTATAATTCTTATAAAGTACTAACAATGGACATAACTTTTCCATCAGGGATCCTAATTTTTTAAGTTAGCAATACCAGGTAAGGGGAACATTCAGAAGACTATCATCTTTACACAGCTGCCTGGAAGCAATGGGCAAGCACTAACTATTATTTGCTATTACATTTGCTCAGGTAGTACTCTCCACATGTCACAATATTACATTTATATGAAATGGTATTATAGGTATTGCTCCCTATAATAAATTACAGAGAAAGGGGAATCTATATGGAATTTGTTAAGTAACATAGTTAAATTCTATGCATACTATATAATTACAATAAATATAAAGTGTTAGATAGCTATTAAAATAAAATTTGTATAAATGTCCAAATAAAACTTTCTCAAATTTATAATGAACATGTTTGCTGCCATTAACATAATTTTATAACACTTATTAAGCTTGAACTAGATTCACACAATTGTTTTTTCTATACTTTATGTTAACAGTCTCTTGAATACCTTGAGAATCACCACTGATGAGAATTTTTTGTTTTATAATAGGTTATAAAAGGTTTAAAGCTATTTTTACAGCCATTCTAATGTGTGCAATGCAATTTATATTTAAAGACTCTTACAGTCTATTCTTTTCTTTCACTAACAAATGGAATATTGGTATTTCTTGTAATAATTATAAGGGCTATAATATGAAACATTTGAAAACAATGGTGAAGCTTTAATTTTTAGAATGCATATGTATTGTCTAGCTCATACTGCCATTTAGATGCTGCTAATAGTACATCAGTTGCAAATGAAGAGAAATAGCCCCCATGAGTGAGACAGTATCTAAACTGATGCTTGCAATGCACCTGTCAGATGTCTAGCACAGCTCCAGTGCTTCCAAATTCTATATCTTAGATAGTGTACTATGCTTCTTGGGCACCTGGAATAAGAGTCCCATTGTCTACTATGGGCAGCACCACACTCTCCAGCTGGTTGCTAAGACAGATGTTCAAGTGGCTACATTTTGCATTTAAAACCCAAGTGGGGAGCATCAGAAGCAGTTCATCATTTTTGTTGTCTGGCTGCCTGTGGGGATTGCAGGATATGCTGTTTGTCATTCAGGAAACCTGCTGAGTAGCTGCACAAAATGGTAGTAGAGGCTGGAAGCAAACTATCAAGGAGTTTCAGCAAGCCCTAGGCTTGTTCAGATGCCATAAAGAAAAAAAATATATATATATATCAATCTCATGGAAATGATTCATTAATCAGCAGTGTGGCACAGCACAAAGGAGATTTGAATTAGAGATTAGAGGCTTGTGCCATTCTGAAATATTCTCTTTTGTCCCCATTAAATGTGCAATCTTACTGTGGTTAAAAAAAATCAAATATAGTACAGGTACAGGCCAGCTAAGGTTATTTTAAAATCTGATGTAGGCTATAACAAATATTGAAATTAGGCTGAGAAAAAAAATATACACATTGAAGAAATTTAACAAACACATATTTATATATGAAAAGTGAAAGAATACTGTTAATAAAAAAAAGAGTGGTCATCATATTTTATTAATTATTATATATTGAAATTACTCTTAATATGTACATTTTAATAAAATTTGATGTATATACCACTATAAAGCTATCACCATCAATTAACCAAAATAAATAAAAGGAGTAATGGCAAGGATGTGGAGCAACTGGTACTCTTATACACCACACTGAAGATTTCAAAATGGCACAATCACTTTGAAAAACAATTTGGTGATTCTTAAAATATTAAACATACGACATGACCTAGCCATTCCACTCCTAAGTATTTACCCAAGATAAATGAAAGCATATGTTCATTAAACAAAAATAAACAAACATAAAAAACCTCACAATAAATAGATTTATTTGCAATAACTCAACACCAAACTGGAATCAAACCAAATATCAATCAACAGGTAAATGGATAGATAATGGTATATTCATAAAAGGGAAAACCAGTCTGCAATAAAAAGCAGCAAACTAGTGATACAAATAGCCACATGGATATACCACAAAACAAGTATGCTGAGTAATAAACTAGATTTAAGTAAGACTACATACTGAAGGATTAGATTTTTATAGAATTCCAGAAAATATAAACTAACTTCTAGTGACTGAAATCAGAACAGTGGTTGTCTGAGATAGGAGAACAAGACAGAAACTGAGGAGTGAGGATATTTAAAAAGAACACAGGGAAATTCTGAGGTGATTTTATGTTAATTAGCTTGATTACAGTGATAATTTTTCTGGGTATATAACACAACTCATTAGGAAGTAAAGTTTAAATATGTGAACTGCTTCATGTCAAGATGCCTTAACAAAGATATGAAAACATGGCTTGGAAATAAAAAACTTTTGGTAATGCCAAGGGATAAATGGTAATGTGATCTCCCTCCAAAAACAAATACAAAAACCACCGGGAGGGGGAAAGTTAAAACATTGGACAGTGTCCAGAAAACAACAGAAGCTGGATAATTGTTTAATGTTAAAAACAAGGACAACTACATGAAGTATTTATTGGGAATTCATGATTTACTGGCTTGAAGGAACCATTTAATCTCCAAGGAAAACAAATATAGTAGTAGTAGGAAAAGCCACAGCCTTACTTACTAAAGGTATCCCAGGTCAGAATGAGGGTTTGGAAAGCAGTATGAAGGGTTGGTTATGCAGAACTCCTGTCTGTGAGAGAATCCCAGAAACAGTGAAAACCAAATTAGAGTACAATCTTCCCAAAATATCTGATTGAAAGCTAAATTTTGCATGCATGAGGGGCATCTCTATCTCCTTGGTTAAAAAAAAAGAAAAAGAAAAAAAAGAGAGACCAAAGAGAGTTTTATTCTTGAAAGTGAGAATCAGTCTGTCAGATTGTTGATTCCCTTAATTGACTATATCCTCAAAGGTTCACAGCTCAGGTGGCAGAAATGTGACCAGCTCAGGTGGCAGAAATGTGATGCTGAATGGCTTTGGAGTACGGAGTGCAGATTCTGAAGGAAAGAGCATCTGAAAATAAGGGAGCAATCTCAGAAGCAAAGAAATCACAGAGTGGGTAAGTCCCATCTCTGTCTAGATCTTCAGCTGAGCAGCAATTATTTCAAGAATAAGGAAAACATCCAACGGACAGATTAAAAAAAAAACTGTTAGCAATAGGAAGCCATAATATTAAAGCGGAGATAACAGCAGCTGCATATCACGGGGGAGATAAAGTTTGCCGTTTGAAGCCATGCTAGAAATAAAACATACTAGAAATAAAAGATAATTCACAGAACATGACAGAATATAGAGTTGCTACAACACATTGTCTATAATGTCCAGTTTTCCACCAAATATTGCTAGATATACAATGACACAGAAGAATATGACCCCAACTCCAGAAAAGATCTGTCAGGAAAACTGACTCACAGTCAATTGTTGGGTTGGATGTTGGATTAAGCAGATGATGACTTTAAAGGAGCTAACTTAAGTTTACACAGTAAATGAAAATAATTCAGAGACTTAAAGGATAATATACTACTAGTGGGGTGGAAAGTAGAGAATCTCAACAGTAATTTAAACACGACTTTTTAAAATGAAATCCTAGAGCCGAAAAATGTACTAACAAATAAAAATGCTGTTAAAGGATTCAGCATCAGATTACAAATAGCAAAATAATCAGTGAACTTGTGTATCATTAGAAATTACAAAATCTGAAGACTAGAAAGAAAAGGGTAATACTGCATACAATAAATTGCATAATGTTTCTTTCCATTCTACTCTCTGGCAAGTTTGGGTAGAATTTATATGATTTCTTCTTTAAATGGAGATTTCATCAGTGAAGCCATCTGAGTCTAACAGTTTGTATGTGTGCATGTTTGTGGGTGTGCATCTGTAAGCCCATGTATTTACGTGAAGGTTTTTTTAATTAAAATTTTTAGTATCTTACTATGTATAAAGTTATTCAGCTACCTATTTTTTTCTTGAGTAACCTTCAGTAGCTTGTGTCTTTCAAGGAATTTATTCATTTCATCTAAGATAGCATTTTTATTAGCATGAAATCACATAATATTCTCTCATAGTCTTCTTGATAGCTCTAGAATCCATATAGATGTTCTGCCTTTATTCCTAATATTGATAATTTCTCCCTCTCTCTCCTCTTACCATTGCAGCTGAAGATATATTCTTTATTTCTTTATGTTCTTTATTATGTTCTTTATTATTCTTTATTTTTTCTTCCTTCTGCTTCCTTTGGGTTTAATTTGCTTTTTGTTTTTTGTTTGAGGGATATTACAGTTTTGATTTGAGACCATTCTTCTTTTCTATTATAAGTATTTAAAGATGAAAAAAAATCCCCCCAAATAGTGATTTATTTAATTCCACAAATTTTCATGTATTTTTTAAAAATTTTTATTCAACTAAAATATTTAAACCAAATTCAATATTTCAATACATAATACATCTTAAATGCACTGCAGGTAACTTTCTAAGATTAATAGAGTATTTTATATTTTGATTAGGATTACATTGTCAAATCTCACTGAACAATATACAATAAACATTAAATATACATTAAACTCAATATACACTGAGCATTTTATTGTACATAAGTATTACTTTATTTTATTGTACATAAATATTATGTTGATTACAAATATATAAATATATGGAATTGGTAGGGAAAGTCTTGGGAATGAAGAGTTTTACCCTGCAGGATAGAGTGAAAAAAAGTAGTGTTTGTGCCAGAACCCAAAGACCAAACTTTAAGTGATGTGAAAAGCAATAACAGCGATGAAAGACACATCACAGTATTATTATGCACAAAGATCTAAGAACCAGGGGTATTTCATGGGATTCAGAGAGTGGAGGCGCAGTAATGAGTGTGTCACATTTTGCAATTTGGCAGTGATGCACAATAAGAAAAGCTGATAGCTTGCTGATTACACATAGCCATGTGGAACTGTGGCGGCTATTAACGGGAATTACTCAAAAGATCAGAGATAAATATAAGAATTGGAAAGGGGCCAGGAGAGAATGCAAAATGTGAAACAATCTTTAGAAACACAGGCTAGAAGCAGGAGATAAAGACTGCACAATGTTGAAAAGTGATGTGGGATTAAGGAAAGTCGCAGGGGTATAGTTAGGAATGGGGTTACTTGAATATGTACATAGGTTAAAGGTGGAAAGTGAGTGGGAAAAGCAGTGGAAGTACATAGCAAATAGAAAAGGCAAATGCCTAAGGAGCAGAGCCCAGGAAACAGTATGTGGAAATGTAATCCAGGGGCTAAGTGAGTAACTTCTTCAACAGTAAGGTAGCCCATCCCCTAACACTGAAAGAAATGTAGATAAAAAGGGGGACTGATGTTCTCAGTGAACCAGGAAGAAGAATTAGAAAGGTGCTGAGGCCTTAATTAGCAATATAGAGGTATACAGAAGAGAGAACTACCTGTGAACAAAAAATGTGATTTATGAGTCATCCTAAGCACCAGAAATAAGGATCTCTCCGTGATATAATGGTACCTTTCCCATGGCATAATTTTGTTTCCTCAAAGAAGATGCTAATTATATTAATAATAATCACTTATAAACTGCCTACTGTTGGCATATGCTGTTTGAAGCTCATATGGATTAGTGAATTGAACTCTCACAAAATTCCCATGAGGCAGGTAGCACTATTTATACTAAGGCTGTACATGAAAAAAACTAAACTGTGGCCAAAAAAAAGGCAAAGTTATTTGCTTCAAGTCTCACTGCTGATAAGTGACAAGGTTGGGCTTTGAACCCAGGCATTTTGACTTCAGAGTCTCCACACAATCACTGAATTATATTGCTACTCTCTGAACCAAAGCAAATTTCTATCCTTAAAAAATTTATTAAACTGAAATGTAGTATACTTTTAAAGATTCAAACTAGATCTTACAGTTGAGACTATTTCTACTATGTAAGAGTTTTTGATGGTTATTTGACTTCATATCTACGACTATATTATATTTACCTAAAAAGTTGATTTGTTCAGTAACAGCTATGAGGAAACTGAGATTTATTTGTAATTATTTTATCTTAATAGGAGTGTGGGTCTAGAAATGACCTTTGTATACTAACACTGTGTTCTCCTATGGACTTGGTATGATAATTCTTATTAGAAACGATAAAAAAAGATACAACTAATTTTGAAAGAAGTACTACCATTTAATTATTTAATAAAGAGATGTCATCTAAAATGCAAAAATATCATATGTCTGTTAAGTACTAATTTTGATCAAGCTAAGTCTAAATTTTGGTAATCAATGGATGCATTTTCTTTGAGGCTGACCTCTATGTTTACAAATATATAAAATAAAGACATGTATTGCTTTTTCTTGTGTATGTTTTATATCTATTTGTTACTTTTACTTAATGGTTCTTTTCTATGTTTCATACCACCAAAAATAACAACCCTGGGGGGAGGAATTTGTGAAACTCTGCAGGACCTGTTGAATAAATCTGCCTTATAATAGATTACTTCCCACAGAGACTGAATTTGAGAAACACAAAATGATAAAAATATATTTTAAAGTTGTCACAAAAGTGAACATTTAAATAAAAAACTCATCCCTATCCATCAAGCCAATTTTCTTACAGAAAATAAAATACTTTGACAAATAACATGATAAAATGCCAAAGTAACAAATTGTTATTTTATTTAAAGAACAGTAATAGACCACTACAGTTAGCTTCCTTGCCCAACATAAGAGAAGGAAAGAGGATGTGTTGGTTATAACTATTTTTACCCTCTAGTTTCATTCTCCATGTCCAAATGTGCATCACTATGTCTTGTACTACATAATTTACTGATCATCACAACCAAGTGTACTACCTATTCCTTCACTATAGCCCTCTCGTTTACATGTGAACTTCTCGAATGGTCAATCTATACCTTTTTTTTTTTTTTCATTCCAGGATGCATTTTTCACTCTCCCTCCCCCAAATAGACAGAAATGAGTTGATCATAAAATGCATTATTTCAGAGTCACTTTCTTCCTCTGTATATCTTGGGGTCTAGGAATTCCAAGTTACCTAGAAGAAAGAGAACTAAGAAAACTGTCAAGACCTATTGATACCCATTCAACTTCAGCAAGATCTGCCTTTGCTAGTGAAGCAGAGTGAATCCTTCTCAGCTCCATCCTAACTCATTGTCAGGAAGTCCACATGGAGGGGTAGAAGAAAATATTTTGTCCTCACTCTAAGCAAATGAGTGAAGGATCCTCAATAGACTTAAATTCCTTATTCTGAACCTCAAGAGTGTGAGTGTCACAGGAATAGGGACAAATTTTTTGCTTCCTTTCCAAAAATAATCTAGAAATAAGAAGATGGCTTTAGCTGGAAGAAAAACAAACAAACCAACCCTGAGAGCTACAACTGAAAAAACTGCAGTAGTAACTACTGTGGTCAGGATTAAATGTTTCCAGTGAATCATATGAAGGGCCTGCTAAATGGAGATAGTCTGGAATTCTGATTCTCTCTTCAAGTGAGCTAGTAGGAGGTAGATGTTCTAACGAAGAAATGAAAAAGTAGAAGCCCAGAAGCCAAGTGGAAGTCAAATCAAGCAGATTGAGAGGACCTCAGCTGTTGTAGGAAAATGCAGATGCAGGAGTCAGGATGGAAATTCTTATGGCATACAAAATTACCCCATAAGGAAATTACCCCCAAAACTGAGCCTCCTCCACATCAAAGGTAATCAAATCCAGATTTTAACTGGGTTAAACTTAAACCAAGTAAGATCTTTCTTATCTTTTTTTTGCCCCCAAGAGTCAGATGCTTAACTGACTGAGCCACCCAGGTGCCCCAGATCTTTCTTTTCTTTTATCTTTACTCCATTTCCCTTCGGTCTAGTGAAGCTCAAAGCAGTATATGCAGTAAAAAAAATGGACTATACAACAGACTAGAACGTAAGAAAAGCAGGTTCCCCTTAATCCCTCTGTTACTAAAGATTTTCAAACATGAAGCTTCCCTGTACTGTTAGAAAGGAGAATCTTTAATAGAAAACACTGAGATTTTGCTATATTGATATAAGTATTTTTCTATTACCTGAAGAATAAAAAATAAAGAGTAAGAATACCTATTCAAGATCTCATACAAGAACCAGGGAAGATTCATTAAAAGAACAACCTATGGGAGAAGTGAAAGAATACTGGTTTTCTGCTTGCACTCATCAAGTCCAGCTTTTTCAATGAGATAGTTATAATTACATTAAAAATCATCAGAGTTAAGTCATTTCAAATGTCCAAACAGAAACAAAAACTCACACTTGCTTCAAACTTGGTCTGTTTTCCTGGGCATGACCTGGTCACAGATTCAAGTCTTCACGGGGTGACTTTTACTTCTTTTAATCTCTGAGGTTATGGGAAGTAATGCTGTCCAAATATAGATTTTACTAATATTATTTTGGCATATATTCTGTACATTACTCTGATTAGTGGGCCTTCTCCAATTCCAGTAAGCATTTTACAAACTAGCAAGCTTGCAAAGACTGTCATACAATAAAGCACGATGTAAAATGGAAAATGCCTTCCTTTTATCCCCTTCTCATTTAAATTTACATAATTAACCTCCAGGGAATAAGCCTGTGTTACTCATATGGTGTCCTGCTCTCTCCTACAAATGTCCCTGTCCTCCTTTTCTAAGATAAAGATTCTATAATGGTACAGAGTTACATTCAGTCTCAGAGTTTTGTTGAACATTAAGTGAAATAACAGTATATAAAAAGTGTAGACCACTACTTGAAAAACAGCTGTCAATAAATGTGAAATATTATTACTAGTACTATTTTGATTAGTACTATTATTGTTGCCAAATCGGACATTCTCATAGATTCTTAATATTTTATCTGAACTTCACGGAATTATATCTTTAAAATCCCTTTACTGGTAGCAAATCCAGGAGGCTAAATATATCTAGGACTTCCTATTGAAAAGAGAAGCAAAATAGAATTCACAATAACCATACAGTTGTACTACCTTGATTTTCTGATGTACACAATTCTGCTCTGATTTTCCCCATAGCTATGACACAGGGTCTTCTGAAAATTAGAGATAATATATGTTAAGTACATTACCAGGCTCATACACTGAACTCAATAAATGGTAACTTCTCTATATTTATCATTTCTTCTAGTTCTCCTAAATAATGTTAGTATTTGTACATTGATTTCATAAATACCAATTTATATTCCAAATTTATGTGTTCCTTCCTGAATCTAACTATGACCTAATATTTGGTTCTTTAATTTTCTCTAATTATTAAGAATAGTTAATTACATGTTGCTGTTTCTCTATATGTTAATTAATTGTTACTCGAATTCCTGACTCTCCAGCATCTTCTTTTTTACATTTTTTTCCCATTTATATGGTCCAAGTTTTACATGATTTAGATATAGAGCATCAAGCCTTGCTAAGTCCTGAGACAATATGAAGCAAAAGGTCCACCTTTTTAACTGCTGAACTTATGTAACTGTATATAGCTTGCCTTAATGCAAAGCAAAATTTCATATTGTGTTTCTACTGGTATACAAATATTCAATCTCTATAGCAAGTGCTCAAAATATGTTTACTATGGGATCTACAACATTATTTTATTGTGTGTTATTATTAAGTAACTATTATTATTAAACAATTCACTTCCAAATTTGCTTCCACACTCAAAGACAATTTATAGACTTAAAAAATTCTTGCTTCCCCCACTTTTGAAGTAGTCTTCATTTACTTATTTATTTGCTACCTCAAAAAAAATCCAAATTTTCTACTTTTATACTTAGTCTAGACTTTAAGACTCCCATCTGCTATTACACCTACCTTCAGACAGATAAAATCAAAATCAGGGGTTGCTAAACACTGAAGACTTCTAGATTTGTCACCACCCAAAGAAAATATGTAATTTTATTCCTCTTAAGCACATGGATGCTTAAATGGAAACCAGAAAGACTATGCAGAATGGAGAAATAAAAAACTTTAACATTAACAAAATGAAAGCATTCATTGTCAGAACATCTGGGTTAACACAAAGAAATAGTGTGTCCTGGAATGAATTAAATTGAGGTAAAACAAATTTTTTTCTTTAAATCTATATTTTTAATAGCTTTAAAAAAGTTAACTAAGGAGAAAACAGCAATTTATTTCAAGCTCATAGTATATGTAAAGGTAAACTACATGACAAAAATAGCACAAGAATTGAAAATAGTGTTGCAAGAAACTTAATATATAGGAAGCAGTATAATATTATTTTCCAGATAGACGGATGAATAAGCTATAGATTAGTAGACCACAGAAGAGGACCAGAATAAAGAAAAAATTTTAATTCCATCTTTCAACCTAAAGTGAAATGAGAAGGATAATTTTATAGAAATAATTCTGAAAGGAAAGGAGAACTCAGTGTTAAAGTATAGAATATTGTAAGTTACTATAAATATCAAATATAGGAAATTCCCAATATGCACCAAAAAATACATATGATTTCTCAAGTCCTTACCCTACTAAAATTGTGAATTAAGTCAAAATATCAATAATACTATGGATCTCAAGTTACTGGAATTTTTTTCTTTCCTGCTCTCTAAAGCCTTTTTATTCAAAGTATGGTCTATAATATGATGAGCACTGAGTAATGCATCAACTGTTGAATCACTATATTGTACACCTGAAACTAATATAACATTCATTATATGTTATTTAGACTGGAATTTTTTTAAAGAAAAAATTAAAAAACAAAATGGGTTCTTTAACCCAGCAGCATCTGTGCCAACTGGGTTCTTCCTAGAAATGCAAGATCTCAGGCCCAACTCCAGACTTATAATTTAACTGACCTCTAGTTGGTCTGTATGCAATTATGTTTAAGAAGCAAAGGTGTAAAACTATAAGAGACTCTTACTCTCACAAAACAAACTGAGGGTTGTTGGGGGGTGAGAGGGTACGGATAGGGTGGTTGGGTTATGGACACTGGGGAGGGTATGTGCTATGGTGAGTGCTCTGAAATGTGTAAGCATGATGATTCACAGACCTGTACCCCTAGGGCAAATTACACATTATATGTTAATAAAAATAATTTTATTTTTTTTATTTTTTTAATAATTTATTTATTCTACAGAGAGAGAGAGATCACAAGGAGGCAAAGAGGCAGGCAGAGAGAGAGAGGGAGGAAGCAGGCTCCCTGCTAAGCAGAGAGCCCGATGTGGGGCTCGATCCCAGGACCCTGAGATCATACCTGAGCTGAAAGCAGAGGCTTTAACCCACTGAGTCACCCAGGCGTGCAATAAAAATAGTTTTAACAAAAGAAGCAATGAGATGCCACCAGTTTTTTTTTTCAACATTTCCTTAGCAATTCGGGGTCTCTTCTGATTCCATACAAATTTTAGGATTATTTGCTCCAGCTCTTTGAAATATACCAGTGGAATTTTGATTGGAATGGCATTAAAAGTATAGATTGCTCTAGGTAGTATAGACATTTTAACAATGTTTATTCTTCCAATCCAAGAACATGGAATGGTCTTCCATCTTTTTATGTCTTCTTCAACTTCTTTCATGAGTGTTCTGTAGTTCCTCGAGTACAGATCCTTTACCTCTTTGGTTAGGTTTATTCCCAGGTATCTTATGGTTCTTGGTGCTATAGTAAATGGAATCGATTCTCTAATTTCCCTTTCTGTATTTTCATTGTTAGTGTATAAGAAAGCCACTGATTTCTGTACATTGATTTTGTATCCTGGCACGTTACTGAATTGCTGTATGAGTTCTAGTAGTTTGGGGGTGGAGTCTTTTGGGTTTTCCATATAAAGTATCATGTCATCTGCAAAGAGAGAGAGTTTGACTTCTTCCTTGCCAATTTGCATACCTTTTATTTCTCTTTGTTGTCTGACTGCTGTTGCTAAAATAAAACTGGTGGCATCTCATTACCTGATTTCAAGCTATACTACAAAGCTGTGATCACCAGGACAGCATGGTACTGGCATAAAAACAGACACATAGACCAATGGAACAGAGTAGAGAGCCCAGATATGGACCCTCAACACTATGGTCAAATAATATTCGACAAAGCAGGAAAAAATATACAGTGGAAAAAAGACAGTCTCTTCAATAAATGGTGCTGGGAAAATTGGGCAGCTATATGTAGAAGAATGAAACTCGACCATTCTCTTACGCCGTACACAAAGATAAACTCGAAATGGATAAAGGACCTCAACGTGAGACAGGAATCCATCAGAATCCTAGAGGAGAACATGGGCAGTAACCTCTTTGATATCAGCCACAGCAACTTCTTTCAAGATATGTCTCCAAAGGCAAAGGAAACAAAAGCAAAAATGAACTTTTGGGACTTCATCAAGATCAAAAGCTTCTGCACAGCAAAGGAGACAGTCAACAAAACACAGAGGCAACCCACAGAATGGAAGAAGATATTTGCAAATGACAGTACAGAAAAAAGGTTGATATCCAGGATCTATAAAGAACTTCTCAAATTCAAAACACACAAAACAGATAATCATATCAAAAAATGGGCAGAAGATATGAGCAGACACTTCTCCAATGAAGACATACAAATGGCTATCAGGCACATGAAAAAATGTTCACCATCACTAGCCATCAGGGAGATTCAAATTAAAACCACATTGAGATACCACCTCACACCAGTTAGAATGGCCAAAATTAGCAAGAAAGGAAACAAAGTGTGTTGGAGAGGATGTGGAGAAAGGGGAAACCCTCTTACACTGTTGGTGGGAATGCAAGTTGGTGCAGCCACTCTGGAGAACAGTGTGGAGATTCCTCAAGAAGTTAAAAATAGAGCTTCCCTATGACCCTGCAATTGCGCTACTGGGTATTTACCCCAAAGATACAGATGTGGTGAAAAGAAGGACCATCTGTACCCCAATGTTTATAA
>PISX010010770.1:32095-68682 GCA_004024625.1 Mellivora capensis
CCTTCAACAGACGAATGGATAAAGAAGATGTGGTCCATATACACTATGGAGTATTATGCCTCCATCAGAAAGGATGAATACCCGACTTTTGTAGCAACATGGACGGGACTGGAAGAGATGATGCTGAGTGAAATAAGTCAAGCAGAGAGAGTCAATTATCATATGGTTTCACTTATTTGTGGAGCATAACAAATAACACAGAGGACATGGGGAGGTGGAGAGGAGAAGGGAGTTGAGGGAAATTGGAGGGGGAGATGAACCATGAGAGACTATGGACTCTGAAAAACAACTTGAGGGTTTTGAAGGGGTCGGGGGTGGGAGGTTGGGGGAGCCAGGTGGTGGGTCTTATGGAGGGCATACATTGCATGGAGCACTGGGTGTGGTGCAAAAACTATGAATTCTGTTACGCTGAAAAGAAATGAAATAAAAAAAAGAAGCAGCAATGGTCTAATGTGTTTCTGGATATCTTTAGATAATAACTTTTATGTACTGATGAATTAGTCTGTCTGTTAGCACCACAGTTATTTACTAATTAGTTATACCACCAAATAAACACCTGCCTGCTAAATGCATCTGTGTTGAATGCAGGTATAAAGAAATGAATGATCTAGTTGGAAACTAATACCAACAATAACAGTAAATTTGCTCTATCTCAAAACTCAATGTCATCTTCAACAATGGAGATAAATGAACTTTCATTTTAAATCTGGTAAAACAATCTTGCTTTTCCTTTCCTTTGCAGAGACAAAACTTCTGCCATCTAGGTGTGGGGGCCATCTGTGCCCACACTGCATTTTTTTTAATTAAGCTTAAAGTATCCAACTTGGGATTGAACCACAACCCCAAGATTGAGAGCCACATCTATGGACTGAGCCAGCTAGGTTCCCTGCATAGTGCATTTTTAATGGTTGTTAAACTAGTGCTGAGTGGTGGCAAGTGTGAGAATTCAACATATACTTCTGAAACTGACAACCAAAGAGTTAACAGGACCAATAAATACAGCTTCTGGTTCTCAGAATGTAGCATGTTACCATGTTTTTATAGAGAACATTCTTGCCTGGCACCATGACAACAAAATGCTGATTCAGTTATTTTACAGGGACTCAAGGCTTTACCTAGAAGCTGGCCAAAACCTTTCACGACCACAGACCTTCTCTTTAACCACAACATAATGACTTCCACCCTCCCCTATTTAGTAACTTCTTTTATCTGATTTTGAGTGACAGTAGCTTGTCTTTTCTACACCCAGACCCTTTTTAATTTGCCTTGAAAAAACCCTGATTCTCATACCCTTCTGCCCTTCAGGGAGGCAGATTTGAGGCTTGTCCTCCCACCACCTTGTTTGGCTGCCAATCAAATAAACCCTTTCTTTGCTGCATACCAAATCTGTCAGTAACTAGCTCTACTCTAAATCCAGCAAACAAATGGGTTCAGTTAGACTCCAGTATAAGGTGTTTATTTTTTATTGTATTCGTATCTCTGCCTGGCTTTCTGCTTCCCAGACATTTTGTGCCTAATATTGCTTAGTAAATTTCTCCTTCAATTATCTCCTTACAACATCTCCTTATACTACCTCTGAAGAATTCTGCATTTATACTATCCACTTACAACTAGTGGAACTGAGTCATAAGAAAAAATAAGCCTTGCACTGGTTATCCTGTATGACTTAGTCTCAAGATAATGGAATGACACTAATAGTAATAGATGAGACTCTGGAAGATGACAAGCCTTATTACGACTGTCAGTTCTGTGGATCAACTACATCAGAGCCTGTATCTGCATGATTCTCTTCCCTTTTCTGAGTTTTATTATTTGTGACCTCAATATGAATCCTATACCTCTACTATAATCTGCATTCCAACAGGAAGAGAGGAAAGGAGAAAAAGGTATGACTATTGCAGGAAAATTATAATACATCCCAGAAATTGCATAACAGAACTCCTATCAGCCCAAATCCTGGCACTTGACCATCTCTTGCTGGAAGACAAAACAAAAACAAAAACAAACAATGGTGTTGGATACATTCTCTTTCTATAAATTACATCTTCTAGAAATTTTATCTAGTTGAATAAAGCACAGATTCAAGACTCATTCTGACATATCATATACTTTGTTTAACTTCCATTGATCTCCATCATCTCCTCCTTAGTTAGTAACTAGGTTTTTTTGCAATCCAAATTTTAGAATAGATGTTAATACTTTTCTGTCCATTATGCAAATATCTTTACTATGCAACTATTATAAAGGTATTCCAACATTCTAATATTTGCTAGTAATAAAGTCTTTATTTTCTAAGTTTTCCCTCATTTTTGCATTCTGACATACATGTACATTCGATGTGAATAATATTACATAGAGAATTCTGATATGAAATATAAATGACACTTTTTTTTTCTTTTCAACTACCTTACTAAGTCACAAATATCATACTTAATTGAAATACACTGTGTAGACTGGAAGCGGTAAGACTCTCTGCTAACTGGGGCTGCTTTGTACCTTTTGGCTTCTAAAAATGGATCAGCATCCATAGCATAGAAGTCTGATTTTCTCCTGTTGTAACTCACTCTCAGAGAGAATGAACAATTGATGAACCATACTATTCCTTTATTTTTTTTCCAGGTCAGACATCAGTGATTTACTACTCATAACCCTGATGTCTCCCTCTTTCAAAGAATATTTGTTTAATTTTGTTTTTACTACACCAGTAATATATTTTCTGAAAATAAATTGACTTTCATATTTAGAATGTGTTTCCTATAACTCGTGGTTGAAAGAAAGCATCTGTCATATTATGTCAGCTTTTCCTCTCTGATCCCTTAGGGGGATGTTCTGAATCATTAGTTTATAATCAGTTTTTGTTTTTAATTAAATATCAGCCATATGACCGAGTAAGAAAGAAATAGGATTTTGCTCTTGGTCTCCCAAATAAATAGATTTATGGAAATAATGTTAAGCAGAAAATATGATAGGCCAGTGGAATAAATTTCATAAGAAAAGCATCATTTGGAGATTTTCATACATAAATTACTTTTAGGAAATGAAACAAAAGTTTGAATTATGCAATATCAAAACCAAAACATTATTGACCAATAAATGCCATATATTCAGACATCAGTAAGTGTAATACATAAATTGATTTTAGTTACTAATCACCAAATTATTGCTTTATTAATTTAGTAAGTCAATTATTCAATAATTCTACCATTAACATATCTACAAGCCTGTGAGAATATGCTAGTGTGTATTTGTGTCTGTGCATGGTGGGGGTGCAAGGGTGTATGTGGGTGTGCTCATTAGTAATTGTAATACATTTTTATACATTGCAAAACCGCAATGGTTTCTAAACTAGTACAAATTGCACTGCACAAGTGAATACACCACCATCGACTAATAAAACTCCCCCAAGATAAACTTTACGTAGTTCAATTTAAACATGAACACAAAAACATAACAAGTTTTGTGTTAATGAAAAGTAGAACATAAAAACTTATAAGAATTATTTATTACCAAATAACCGAAAGTATATTTAAGAGCATTTATTTTTAAAATATTTTGAAATTGAGGCTACCAATATATTTATTGATCTTGGAATAGAATACTATTATTGGCATATATAATAACGAAAAATATTAAGCAATTATGAAGTTACAAAACTCAACTCTATTCAGATTCAATAACTGAAATTACATTAAGCATATATATGAATGTATTAAGCATATTATATACATTAAGTATATATACATGAATTATATTAACTTTTATACATATATAAAGAGAGAGGGAAAGAGAAATAAAAGGGAAATTGATCTCCAAATGGAGACAGCAAGAATATCCGTGAAACAAATCTAAAAAATGTCTGGAAAAAAATTAAAAGTCCTGATAAATATATCTAAATTGGGAAATAGAATTTTTCAAACATCTTATTCTTTATAAATATCAAACTGAAAAACATGACTCTTTTTAAGCTAAACAGAAAAATACAAGTATTCAAGTATACACTCTTAGGAATGAAATTATGTCTTATAATTCCCAACAAAGATGAAATTGAATATTTACTCAAATCTATGATAATTATATTCAAAACTAAAGACCTTCATTTTTCTCAGAAAGGAAAATAAATAAAGCTAACTCAATAGGAGGCATAAAATGAAAAGACCAAGACCCTTCAAGGAAATTAAAGTTTGTTTACTTGTCTTCCCCAACTGTGTGTTTATGGCATTTGGACCTTTTATATGTTTATGTTAACATGTTTCCAAAACATGTTTGTTTACAAAATATAGTTCAATATTATAAGATCAATATGGCAGCACAAGTGCTAAAAGTTTCCCTTCTCTAATTCTCATTAACATAAGAAAATATTATATAAAACTTTTACATTTTTACAATTTAACATTAACTACATAAACCTTTCCCAAATCTTTATGTATTTTTTGTTATGTTCTGGGAGAACTCCTATGCTCTACCTTCTGCTTCAATAGCTAGCTTTTCATTTGTATCCATTATATCTAGGATCTATCCTAACAAACGCACTTTCCATTTCTGTACCAGCTAAGATACTTTCAGCTTAGAGAAATAGAAATTGGCTCATTTACGTCTCCTAGCTCCCATTTGTCACATTGTTTTGCTTTCTTGTCTGTCTTTCGCGTCCGCATGCTTTTAAGCCTGTTTTTCCTCCTAGTTTTAAAATGGCAGCCAGTCCACTTTGAGGCTAAATACTTTCATTTCAAGTTCAGAAAGAATGAGAGATGAAAACAAATTGGCAAAACAAAATCGAAGTGAAAAAAAAAAAAAACACCTAAATAACCCTGGGGCATGAACTATAAAGCCCCCCACGAAATCGGATTGCAAAGTGAAGACACCTTGCTAAAATATAGAATGAAATAATTAGTACAGATGAATGCAAGGCTCATCCTAGAAAAAAGAATGGGTTTGTCTTCCCCACAGTCACATGGAGAAATAGCTGAACAAATGTGTTTCTCTGTGAGTAGATAAAACAGCAAAGCAAGTATGATGATTAGGCAAGCAACGCTCAAATTCTTAGCTTTTTAAAAAAGGTAACTCTTCTTGTTTCTAGAATAAGATATCCCCTTATTTCCTTGGTTTTATTAATTATACTCATTTTTAAATCTTAGTATATATTTTTTTTAAAGATTTTATTTATTTGACAAACAGAGATCACACGTAGGCAGAGAGGCAGGCAGAAAGAAAGGCGGAAACAGGCTTCCTGCTGAGCAGAGAGCCGGATGTGGGGCTTGATCCCAGGACCCTGGGATCATGACCTGAGCTGAAGGGAGAGGCTTTAACCCACTGAGCCACCCAGGTGCCCCTTAGCATCCTATTTATTAAGATTTTTATTGTTTGTGTTGCTTTTTTGTTTTATTTTTCCTCAGAAGTCTGTTGATTTGCTTCATATTGGCCTCTGATTGTATAATCAATTGACAACTACTCATTGCAGCCAGTGTTTTTAAGGAGAAAAGCCAAAGACCTATGCACAAGGAGTTGTGGGGTTTCAGAAATTCCATATAATAGCAGAACACCAAAGAATTTATGAAATTTCTTCTATAATAGCTTCTCAGAAGAACCATACATTTCTAACCAAAGAAGAGATATGGCTAAATTTGAGGAAGCATCCATTCAAAAGAATAGTAATAGAAAACAGAATTTAAAAAGCAAAGAAAGATGGAAGTAGAAAAGTAGGTATAGAGCCAAAACAGTTTACAATTATAGGAAGAAGGGGATTTCAAAGTAGACGGCAAAAAAATCAATAATGCCAAATGCTATGTAGAATGACTTTGGAAATCATGATGTTCATTTAAAGCAGCATTTCACATGATGGCGGCCAGAGATTCCACTTGCAAAGAAGTTAAAGACCAAGTAATTACAAAGAAGTAAGAAATAGCATTTACCATCAACAAATATGAAATATATGACAATAAGAGAGTCTGGATGGTAGCCTGATGGGGGTAAATAAATACTGTACTTAGAACAAGACAAAAGTCTACTGAAATGTGGTAGTTGAAGAAGGAAAGAATGGAGGAGACACATGCCTAAAATATGTGAGTTAAAAAAAAGTAGGGTTGAGTATTTAAAGCCTCAGGAAAGGCTTTGGACAGACATTTCCCATAAAGCCGTATGTAATACTAAGAATCACTACAGTTTTTGGGTGCCTGGGTGGCTCAGTGGGTTAAGCTTCTGCCCTCAGCTCAGGTCATCGTCTCAGGGTCCTGGGATCCAGCCCCTCATCGGGCTCTCTGCTTGGCAGGGAGCCTGCTTCCCCTTCCCCTTCTGTCTGCCTCTCTGCCTACTTTTGACTTCTCTATCAAATAAATAAATAAAATCTTAAAAAAAAATCATTACAGTTTTATTATATACCAGGGAAACTTTTCAGAATGCAACTGGGATTCTTTATTATGATAGACGTGACCCCCGATTGTCCAGGCAACCCAGGCCATATGGCCCTCTACTAATACATCACAAAAGTTTCCAGCACAGGTTAGATTTAATCTATCAGTGACAGCTAATTGGTAACCAAACTTCTCTTCTGTTTTTCCTTAGTGCTCCTTTCCCAGGCCTCCTTTGGAATTCTGTTGGTTTGAGATCTAACAATGATGGATAATGAGAAATGATATGACCCCTTCCAGAATTGGCCCATAAAAATCTCCTACATGCTCTCCTCCATATTCTTTCCCATTTGGTGGTTTGAATTTCTTCGAAAGCCTAATGTTAATATGATGGATCCATTAGAATAAATTACAATGGACTATGAATAAATGATAAGAGGTAAAACTCATGTTTGGAGCTGTGGGTTAATTAGGAAGAATCTTCTACTTGTGGAGACATTACATATTTGGAAGTTTGTTGAGCAGGTATTTTTATTATACAAATACAGAGTTCTTCTCAATATAATACTTCAGACAATTACTACTAGTGTATTGAAGTAAATATAAAGCAAAATCCTATTAACTATTTAGGTGACAAGGAATAATATGGAAAACACAGATTAATATCTTGAAAAACGAAATGAACACCTTGCTTCGAATATAGGAGAAGCAAAGGGCAGAAGAGTACAGAGAAAGGATAACACTGGCCAAGAGCAGGAGACATAATTTAAGCCAAATGATGTTCATTTATTCATCCTGCTGAGGTAGATTGAGATTAAAGTTATTACTAAAATAATCACAATTTAAAAATTCATTCTATAGGTGTGGATATTTTTATTTGATTGCATCTTGTTTCTTAAATTACTAATATCTGAAACACCAGTTCCAACTCATACTGTTGATAATTTTGGTATAACCTGGTAGAAAAAAATTAAACCTAAAGTTACATCAATACTTTTGGAAGCCTGGAGGGGAACCCTGTAACAATAACTTAAACTCTGCAAACACATGGTGGTGGTGGTGGTGGTGGAGGGGTCGATAGAAAACTATACCTCAACTATGCGAGGTACATATTCACCAATTAGAGTAATATATACCATCTTATATGTGAAAAATGCCTATCAGGCCAATCTCAAAAGTCTACATACTGTATGATTCCAACTATATGATATTCTGGAAAAGGTAAAGCCGTAAAGACAGTAAAAAAAAAAAATCAGTGGCTGCCAGGGGGAGGAATGGACATAGCACAAAGATTCTGAGAGCAGTTAAATTATTCTGTATGTATAATGGTGGACACATGCCATTATAAATTTGTCAAAACCCATGGAATGAACAACATCAGGAATGAACCATATGTAAAGTATGGACTTTGTGTGATAATGATGTGTCCAGGTAAGTTAGTCACTTGTAGCGATTGTACCAGTTTTTTGGGGGGCAGAGGAAGGGATGTATATAGAAAACTGTGGGAGGGGATGTGGCGGGTGTACGGGGAATAGGAATTTTCTGCTCAATTTTGTTGTGAACCTAAAATTGCTCTAAAAATAGTCTATTAAAATATTTTTTAAATGAATGGCAAATGAAAACATGAATTGAAGCATTTCAAAGAGCTGCCAACTGGACAGAATTTTAATAGAGGCTAAACATATTCAATAGTTTACAAAACCAGTAGGTGTCTCTCATGCTCTATATATTTTTAAAATATATAATAATCTCAAAAACAAATGCATGTATAAAAGAGAAAACAGTATAATAATTAGCAAAGTAAAAATAATGACATTTTCTTCAGTTTATTTTTGATTAAGAGGGCAGGTTTGATTATTATATTCTTCAGTTTATTTTTGGTTAAGAGGGCAGGTTTGCACAAATAGCATACTATATTTTCAATAGAGTGGCAGCTTAGACAATCCTTGACTTGTGTAACACATTTGGAGATCTCCCATTTCACATTTGTAACCACATCACTTCTGTTAAAATTAATGGAGCGCCATACAAATTTAGCAGCAGTTTGGAAAACATTAGAAATGACCTATGATCCATGCATATATTCCTTAAGATGCCTGTCACATTTAATCAAGGTCATATTTCACTGATGCATGCCATTGTTAATTTCTATTTTTCTACATGTCTCATTTCAATAAATCAACTGTCAAACTAAAGAGACAAAATTACATCCATAAAATTCACAAGCATTTATGAGGTTATGAAAAAGGGTCTGTTTTCAAGTGAAGAGACATTTCTGTTTACCCATTAAGTGGCTAAATACATGGACTTGATTCCAAATTCTATCACCAGCACTCGTGACGACATGCACTTAGAGACGCAGTGTGAAGGAGTTAGAGTAGACACCAAATATTTAGATAAAAAGTAAAATGGAATTAAATACATGTTATTAAAGAAGCAAAGAGTGAAACATATGAATGTGTAATTTTTAAGATAAGGACACAAAATTAGAAAGGAAATCATTCTTTTTCCTTACCAGAGCAGCATTTTTCAGCCTTTCATAGGGGCCCATTACAAAGTTTAAATAAAAGTGATTTTCTAAATTGTAGTTATAACTCAAATGATAAAAATATTTTATCAAATATTGGTTTAAAGAATGATAGAAAGCTTCCAACTTAATAGGAATTGGCCTTGTTTTCCAAAATCTAAATTTAAAAATTATTATTTATTAGAACATGAAGATAATTACAAATTGTGGGCTCAAAATTCCACCTGACTCAATTAAATTTTTGTTGTCACATGGGTAAAGAATAAACTGTTTTTTTGAGAGAGAGCACAAGCAGAGGGAGCAGGAGAGGGAGAAGCAGGCTCTCGGCTGAGCATGGGGCCTGGTGTGGGATGTGGGACTTGATCCCAGGACCCTGGGATCATGAACTGAGCCAAAGACAAATGCTTAACTGACTGAGTCACCCAGGCACACCTAAAGAATAAACTATTAACAATGGTATTTCATCTTAGAGTCCCATATAAAGTAGGCAAAAGAATAAGATGTTTTTGCCCAACTTAACATCACAAAAGACTCCACAGATAATAGGGAGAAATCTTATGTTTCATTAAGTCTTGGACATTTGGTAGCTATGTGGTACTGGTAAAGTACACTGGCTGTTCTGAAGCTTACTTTCCTCACCAGTAAAACATAAGTGGCAGCAGTGGCAGCAAGACGGCAGAGTAAGAAGCTCTGCATCTCCTTCTCCTCACGGGCACACCCACTCAACAATACACAGACTGGTTAGGTGTGTGAGAGATCCAGGGACTAGTGGATAGGCTCCTGCATCCTGGGTGAAAGCAAAACCAGCTACACAGAATCCTATAGGAAAATTTGTGGAGGAAAAGTCACTCCACTACTAAAGTATTTTTAGTCCTAAAGTAACCAGAAAAGGAAGAACAAAGTAAGCACAAAATTAACAGAATGAAGAAAATGAGAAAGATAACTGTAGAAACAAAGGAAATAGAGAATAAAAAAATAGAAAAATCAACAAAACTATAATTTGTTTTTATACGATTAATAAATTAGCTAGTCTAGGAAAAAAAGACAACTCAAATAAATAAAATCAGAAATGAAGAGGAGACATTAAAACTGATGCCACATAAATAGAAAGGATTGTAAATGACTGCTATGAAAAATTTCATCTCAACAAATTGGATAATCTCAAGAAATGGATAAATTTCTATAAACACACAACCTACCAATACTGATTCATAAAAAAATAAACAAACAAAATGTGACCAGACCTACAACTGGTAAGGAGGTATTTATTTGAAAACTACAAGAAAGGATAAAATGGACATGTCCTTACAATTGCAGAAGGTCAACTTCCTTCCAGGTTGTACTCTGTTAAATACAAAGTATGTTGCATTTATATTATTTCCATCATTTCCAGATGTATTTCCATCTGTTCCACAAATCTACCTCAGGATAAGTATCTTTCCTTCTGGCATTGATTCCACCTGGTTTACTACCTAAAGTGAATGGAACAATCGTAATTATTTTTCTCCCATTTCTCTATGACAAGTGTAGGATGCTGAAAATACTGACTTGATCTTTCGTCCTCTATCTTTTTCATGTCAGCACAATGACCTCTCTCGAGCTTCTATTCCAGGCCCTTTGTAGATTAATGTATGCCCTGACCAAGATGTGGAAAGCTTGTTCTGATCCTCCCTACAGTAACACACAGAAGGTGCCACTTTAGGTAACTACTCTCTGACATCACCACAGTGACTCCCTCCTTCTATAAACACTGTGGGTTGAGGTCTGGAGTGGGTGGAGAAAGCTATGTAGCACCTGAATAGTCCATCCACCAGATCTCCCCGTCAGTAAGTTATCCTGAATTGAACTCTGTGTAAATGGTATGGAGTGGCTTGCTTCATTTTTCTATCTCAAAGTGCCTTTTCAGTCTGGAAGATACTTGACTGTCCCTCCTCCACCTTCTGACAGCAAATATCACAAATAAAAATGTGTCTTGCACTACACTACTATTAAGGTGTCTTGCACTACAAAATAATTTATATAAGCTGTGGGTTATTTGATGATCTTAATTATCTTTCACATAATTACTTGTTATAATACAATAAAAAATTACCAAGCATTATTAATCTTCACACATCAGTTGTTGCCACAAGTATGATGTTTTAGGAAAATTTTACCAAGAGTACACTTCCATTACTAATGATATCAATGTGTTTTGAGAATATAAAGATCCAGTGGGCTTACTCTAGAAACAGCACTTCAGAATGTATTAAACATGGGTCTCTTTTTAGGAGGAAGCATGAATTGCTTCAATTTTAAATATTTAAGATCACATGACAGTCAGTGGCTAGCTCTATGTTTCTTTTCTAGAGTCTAAGAATAAGAGCTATTCTCCTGAAAACTTCCCTTTAGATTAAAATATCTGTGATTATAAAGTAAGATTGTTGCAGAATGGACAAATATGTATGGCTTTCTGTAAAGGATTACTTTTGATTTTTTTTTATCACTTCTATTTTATGGATTCCAACTATACATTATCTGCAGTTTTATATATAAAAATAAATACTGAAGTTGCCATATTTCAAATTCATTTAGATACTTCTTACTCATTTCATTGTTCCAACTTAAATATTTGCTATTACTTTATTTTCCAAATACATCATTTCAAACAGCTATATCTAGGTGAAATTACATACTCAAGTTGTAATCTTATGATAATCATTTTAGATTTGACTGTTTATTTTTGACATCATAATTGAGTGCCTTCAATCAACTTTCTATCATTATTTCTTTGTAAGTAAAATAAATTTTATATTTTTTCTCTGAAGTAGTTTGAAATTCAAGCATTATAACACAAGAGTCTAAACTACAAAATTTTTACATATTAGAAAAATTTAGGAAAATTATAAGCACTATAAACCTTTTAATATTACAATAACTTACTTTAAATGATAGGTATATCTAAAACCATGTATCTTTAATGCACTATGAACCTTATATTTTTGTAATACAAATCATTGCAATTATGGAAATGATAATGGTGTTGGAGATAGGTCTATTTTTTTTTAATTTATTTGTCAGAGAGAGATGGAGAGAGAGCGAGCGAGCACAGGCAGACAGAGTGGCAGGCAGAGGCAGAGGCATAGGGAGAAGCAGGCTCCCTGCCGAGCAAGGAGCCCAATGTGGGACTCAATCCCAGGACGCCGGGATCATGGAGATAGGTAAATTATTATTCTACACTACATTCTGTGTCATTCATAGTGTTAATCATGTTTCACTACCTGATATAATACTTAAAATAACTGAGTTAAAATAATACTTTTTTGTGGTAAACACACACACACGCACTCGCTCTACTCTTTTAATAAGATTCTATACAGTACAGTATTGTCAAATATAACCACAATATTGTAGAGTAGATCTCTAGAATTTCTTTCTTGCATAACTGAAATTTTATGCTCATTGAAAAGCAACTTCCCATTTTCCTACCCTACAGCTCCTGACAACCACCACTTTACCTTCTGCTTTTATGACTGACTAGACACCTCATATGAGTGGAATCATGCAGTGTTGTCCTTTTGTGACTGACTTATTTCATGCAGCATAATGACCTCCAGGTTCACCCATGTTATTACAAATGACAGGACCTCCTTCTTTTTCTAAGGCTAAATAATATTCTATTGTAAGTATAGAAAAACATTATTGTAATCCATTCAGCCCTTGGTGAATATTTAGGTTGCTTCCACAATTGGCTATTGTGAATAATGCTACAATGAACATGGGAGAGCAAATATCTCTTTGAGATCCCGATTTCAATTATTTTAGATAAATATCCAGAAGTAGGAATGCTGGATCACATGGCAGTTCTAGTTTTAATTTTTTGAGGAACTTACATATTTAAAGTCAGCACCATTTTACAATCCCACCAATGGTGTACAAGAGTTTCAATTTCTCCATATCCTTGCCAATAATTTTTTTAGTTTTTATTTTCTGTTGGCCAATAACACCTCCTCAGATATGTAGTTTGCAATTATTTTGTCCCATTCTTCCAATGCCCTTTTAGTCTTGCCTAAATTCAGTAGCATATTCCTGTGTGAAAATCACTGTGTTGATTTTTCTAGGTCAGTGTAATATTCTAATACATAGATTCAGCTTATCATTTTTTTGAATTTTAAGTGAACTATATTTCTCTTCTATTATTTAGTTATCTTCATATACAACCGTAGTTATGTTGCATCTCCTTAGTGAGTATTTCTCTAAAACCTATTAATATGTTAATTATGTTATATGATAGCAAAGCAAGCCAAGAACAGCATGACTTTTCCAAGGAGGAAATTTACTTCAAAATGGAGAGACAAACGATTTTTTCTGGATAAGTTATTACCTTAATACTACAAAAACTAAAATATTATTTTGATGTAATCCAATTCAAATATGCCAAATGGATATTTTATTGTTATTTTTTAAAATTACGAAAATATTTCTAATATTAACCTGGAAAGGAGAAAATGTAATTAAAAACAAACCATAACATAAACAATAAAGAGGAACAACAAGAAACTAGTTAAATATAAATCAAAATAATAAGGTTATAATATATAATTATAATATTAATCAACACATAGTATTGGCCTTTAAAAAGATTGTTATAATCTTAATAAGAATAACCATTCACAGACAGTGGTATATGTAAGATCTAATTATTATAAAAAGGAAGTGACTGTCCAGCCATTTTTATTGAAATTTTTTAGTATTTAAATTTTTAATATTTCTTTTCTATAATCACACTGATGTTAATTAACAATATGATAAAATGATATTAACCTAATGTTATCATCTAATTAGTTTCAGAGAGAAAAGAAGCTCAATTTCAGTTATGCTAAAAAAGTAACTGTCTTTGGTAGACACCTTCCAGTGTTTAGATTTACATATCTTTATTACATTCAAATAAAAATTAAAGATCAACACCACGTCAAAAATGTCCATTGACTATAAGCTAGAAATTTACTTGTGCAATTCAGTTTGGGTAATGACTCTGAAGGAGAATGAAGTAAGAAGTACTCCTAGGATCTTTATCTATAATATTCCATTATATAACTCACATCCTGAATATGTTATGATAAAATAATTTTATCTCTTCATTTTTGGCTGATACATAGAGTTTTTGTTATTATTTGCAATTTTTATTTAAAGTATAATTTTTTTTTCAAAATTGTAGTAGGATGAATAATCGGCTCTACAAATGTTTCCATGTCCTAAACCCTAGAACCTGTGAGTATCTTACCTTACGTGGCAAAGGTAACTTCGCAGATATGATTAAGAGATGGGCCAATGCCCTGAATTATCTAGGTAGACTCACATAATTAAAAGGGTACATATAAGAGAAATTCAAGAAGATCACAGAGAAGGCAGTGTGATAACAAAAGCAGAGGGAAAGAAGACATTTGATGGAAACAGAGGTCAAAGTGAGCCAAGAAATGTAGGTAGTCTCTAAAAGCTAGAAAAAAGGCAAGGAAACAAACTGGATTCTTCCTTAGAACCTCCGGAAGGAAGGTTGCTTACCGACCCATTTAGACTTCTAACTTCCAGAAATATAAATTTGTGTTGATTTAATCCAAAATATGTTGGAATTTGCTACAGAAGCAATATATAACCAATACAAAACTATATCTGAATATTTATAAGCAAGCATAAACATGAACACACTATAAGTAACTGTTTGCATACACATTCACCAGTATATATGCACAAAAACAATAATCAGCCTGCTTGAATGACCATGAAAGCTCACTTCATTTTGTCCGAGTATGTGTAAGTGTGTGTACTTTACAATTAAGAAAATGGACTACAACTTCAGGGTTTCCTTCTATCTGCCATCCTAACATCTCATCTCCTAGTACCTTCAAGAAGGAAGAGGAAAGGAAAGAGGAGAAGGAGGAAGTGTGGCAGGGAGGAATGTGAAGAGGAGGCAGAAGGAGTAAGCAAAGCAAAATCTTTAATCCATTATTTAACATTTAAAGACCTGTTTAATTGAAGATGTTTAAATCAGTGTACAACAGTCATAATCTATAAATAACTACTTATCAGTGTCTTCCCCGATTTTCACAGATAAGTATAAAATAAGGAAAGCATAGGGCATTCTATTTGAAATTGAGGTTAGCAATCTCATAACAGGAAAGAAAGAAGAGATTGTACATGGACAATAAACTTGATAGACTTCATAAATTTCCCTTGGGTTGACTATGTTTGCTTCAATTGGCCCATAACAAATACATGCTCCTGATTAAAATATTTTTTTTCATGCAGCTGCAAAGCAGTCTGCTTCATCAGAATTATGAAGATTTCTTTTTAATTCAGCTGACTTACTATGAAAGGACATTTTCTACAGAGAACACACTAATTGAAGCATCACTACATAGTTCCTATTTAAAACCTTTCTATGTCTCACAGTACTGGATATGTCTATACATATGTGGCAGTTTCTCAATTAGTCTCTTTTAATTTTTAAGTAAAAGACTAACCGTATAACATTTTAAATGTTTGAAGAGTTCACTTTTATTATTTTCCCTTAATTTGTATATTAGTTTTACTCACTACTGTTCTCAATAGCTCATCAAAATATAATAGTTGTCTCCCATGACTTTGACTGAAACATTTTATAAGAACAATAATATGTTTTTGAATTAGGGAATAAATAATTATGAAGTCTTTAGTTTATAAAGAAAGAATTAAACCCATCCAATATCTGCCAGATCAAGAGAGACTTATGGGATTTCAACAATTTACACAAGCTTGGGTAAATTTAGAGGCACAAGCAGGGAACTTAAGAAACTTGGAAATAGATTATACATGAATTACTGGAAGTTCCAGCCACATTTGTAATATACAAAAGAAAATTCTGAAATAAGAGGCAGAATAACCAAAAAACATATTTGAAAATAGAAGAAAATTAAGTCTCTATAGTTAAAATTAATAGAAAATATAAATCAGCTTGATGTAGAGTTTCAAATTTAGGGATCATGACTTGCAGAGATGTAGAGTAATTCAATCATATAGTGGCTGTCCCTTCCCAAAAGTGTTATGTACCACACTGTATTAGAAGGTTTTCTGTGACATTTTGCCGACTATTAACAGAAAAACAAACAAAACAAAAATTTAAAAAAAGAGGCTTAATCATCTTTTGAAAGTAAGGGAAGACACTCCCTTCCCCTCCTTTTTCTAAGAGTATTTACATAAGAAACTTACATAAGAAAACTTAGAATTATAAGTAATTTCTCTTTTCTTTGAAATACATATAAATTATTTGAAACTAAAATGGGATTTTTGTAAGTTTTTGACCAAGAATGTCTTTCTTAAAAACCCGGGAGCTATCACTTTGAAATGTAAACATGCAGGAATACAGGACCCCTATTTCCCAATTTGGGAGGCAATTAGGAGCTGAACTTCAATGGGTGCCTTGCTCCAGGATGCAAAACTCATATAAAGATATGAGAAGTTCATTTTTCCTCTGGATAGACTCAATAAGCTAACTCAGGTGGTCACCCTAATTACCATGTAAATTTATGTAAACTATGTGTTCAGATAGTGCTATCAGGTCCTCTTACCTGAGAACTACCTATTCTTCGATCATGAAACCATGTAGTAATGGGTTGCATATGCTTCCCCACAAAAGGGAGGGAGATTCCTTTCTGTCTGTTCAATCTCTGTGAATTGCCTGTGATATGCATCACATATTCTCGTTTAATGCTTATTCAATAATAAAAGTATTTTCTTTGGCTACTACCTTTATGGAAAGGAAAACATTACACTAAAATAAAACTACAGACCAATTCCTTTGATAAACATAGATGCAAAACAATACCAGAGGCACAATCCATGGAAGAAAGAATTGATAAACTAGACCTCATTAAACTTAATAATTTCTTCTCTATGAAAGACACTGTTGAGAAAATGAAGACACACCATAGGCTGAGAGAAACTATTACTATTACTATTTACAAAAGACACATCTGGTGAAGGAATGTTATCTAAAATATAGAATGAACTCTTAAAACTCAACAATAAGAGGTGCCTGAGTGGCTCAGTCAGTTTAGTGTCTGCCTTTAGGTAAGGTCATGATCCCAGGGTAAATCAAGCCCCGCATTGGGCTCCCTGCTCAGAGAGCCTACTTCTCTCTCTCTGCACCTTTCCCTGCTTTAGCATGCTCTCTGTGTCAAATAAATAAACAAAATCTTAAAAAAAAAAACAAACCCACAACTCAACAATAAGAAAATAAACTGATTAATAAATAGGTCAAAGACCTTAACATCCCATCCACCAAAGAAGATATAGAGATAACAAATAAGCACATGAAAAGATGTTGTATTTGTCATCACGGAAATGCAAATTAAAACAATGAGATTTTATGGCACACCTTAGAATGGCCAATATCTGAAATGCTGACAATACCGAATGCTGGCAAGGATGTAGAATAAGAGGCACCCTTATTCACTGTTGGTGGAAATACAAAAACGATACAGCCACTTTGGAAGGCAGTTTGACAGTTTCTTAGAAAATGAAACATACTCTTACCATATGACCCAGCAATCACATTCACTAGTAGTTACTCAAAGTAGCTGAAAACTTTGGTCCACACAAGGATATGCACACTGATGTTTGTAGGAGCCTTATTCAGCTTTAGAAAGAAATGAGCTATCAAACATGAAAAAATATGGAGGAACCTTAAATGCATATTACTAAGTGAAAGAAGCCTCTCTGAAAAACCTACATATTGTATGATTCCAACTATATGACATTCTGGAAAAGGCAAGACTATGGAGACAATAAAAAAGATCCATGATTTCCAGAAAGACAGGAGAGAGGGAGGCACAAATGCACACAAAGTATTTTCGGGTAGTAAAGATACTTTGTATGGTACTATAATGGTAGGTACATGTCATTTACCTTTGTCAAAATGCAAAGAATGTACAACAGCAAGAGTGGACTGTAATGCAAAATGTGGACTTTTGTTGATTATGATGTTTCAATGTAGGTTCATCAATCATAACAAATATATCACTCTAATAAAGGATTTATTAATGTGGGAGGAGGGTATATGAGATATCTCTGAAACTTCCTTTCTATTATGCTGTGAAAATAAACTAAAACTGCTTTTAAAAATATTTAAATATATATATAGCATAACCATAAATCAGGAAATAATACTGATAATCAGATTACCACCTAATCTATAAACTCCATTCAAATTTTACCTCCTATCCAATAAATAACTTTATAATAAAAGGATCCACCCAGGATCATACCTAGTATTTACTGCCATGTGTCCTTAGCCACCTTCAGTTGGGAACAATTCTTCAGTCTTTTCGTATTTTTCATAATTTTAATATTCTGAAGACTACAAGGTTGTCACTTTGTTGAGTTTTTCAGTTTAGGTTCTTCTGATGCCTCTCCTTACCCTTCCTTTGCTTAGATTCTCGTTATGAATTTTTGATAGGAATATCAGATAAGTATAATTTTCATTATATTTTATCAGGTGATGCAAGATTTTGATTTCTTCCATTACTGGTGATGTTCATTTTGGCCACATGGTTAAGGTGGCATCTGCCAGGTTTCTCCAGAGTAAATTACCAATTTCATGTCTATTATTAATGAATGTACTGTGAGGAGATACCCTGAAACTAGACAAAGTCCTATCTCATACTCTCATCCAACAATTTTAGCAACCATTGATGATTTTTCCCTTGTCATCTGTAACTATTTTGGTTGCCACTTGGTGGTTCTCTAATTCCACTGGTTTTTAAATATTTTACTAGCTGGCATTCTACAATAAGAATTTTTTCTTTTCCCTCATTGATCTATTCATTTATTTATATGAGTATAGACTTAAGAATCTTACTTTATTCTGTAGATTATAATCTGCCATTGTTATTGCATATGTTGATACTCAAATTCTGTATTTGGTAAGTATATCCCATGCAAAGTTGCTTCTCTATTGTCCTAACATGGTTATACCATTCCTCAAGCACTTTTTACTTTCTGGACACATACACACATACATCCATATATTATTGTCTATTTATATCTTTGTTGTCTCCTTTTATAAATTTTTTATAGCCAAAACATAAGTTCTTCAAAACAAAGGATGCTGCTTCTTAATACTTAGTGTTTATCACAGATATCTTCACCTAGTGGTTTGCTTGTAGAGACATTTAGCACATGGTATCTGATTTATTGGCTTTGCTGAAGTGTTTTTCCTGAGGCAGAGGAGAGTAAAGATATAGATTTACATTCATCCTATTTTTGGCTTCACTTCTGATGCTGAATCCACTAGTAGTAGTGCAGAGACCAGTGAAAAGGGAAAGGTGCAGGTGGTGGCATTTAAAAATATATATCACTGTTCACCTCATTCCTTCCTCTTCTTATCTCTTAAGAAAAAAAAAGAGGGGGGGAAGAAAAGAAGGAAGGAAGGGGGGGATATAAATGTAGAAGTACAAACTAGTAGTTAAATACATCCTAATTATTTTTAAAGTCTATTTGTCAAAAGTTGTGCAAAATACTGTTTTATCTTTGAGTGAGATGGAGATATCAGGAACCAGAAAGAATATAGATTCATCAGGGATTCTGAGATTCAGAAATGAAAGCTGACATGTCAGTCACAAGGAGCAGACAAAGCCACTGACAGTATCTGAGGAATTAAGGGCCAAGTACCTTCTGTGAGGTTCATATAAAGCTATTCAAGATGAATCTTTAACAAAGGTCTTTCTCAAAGATTATAACCAATTTCCTCTTAGAGAATTTTTAAACAAATTTCTTATTATTCCTATGTGAGAAAATACTCATGATTTGTATTAATTTTCCAGAAAGGCTTAGTATCATTTATCATCAAATAACTAATAAGTGCTTCATTTTTTCAAATGTTATTCTTTTATATACACTCAACAGTGAGCATAGTTGAGAGGAATTTTTTTATAAAATAAAACCAACAGTTTCACAAGCTGTGAATAACTGGGTGATTTAAAACATTTATAAGATATGACTATTTTAAAAATATGCTCTATCCTTGACTTCAACACAACTGTCTTTTCAAATTCAGACACATTTCTTTAATATAAACTGTGTACTGAAAATTATATCCAAACTTCCCTGTGAATGCATGTTTCTCCAGTATTTCTTTTGTTTAGAATATGTTTAAAAATGTTAGTGTGATTTTTTTTATTTTTTTAAAGATTTTATGTATTTATTTAACAGAGAGAGATCACAAGTAGGCAGAGAGGCAGGCAGAGAGAGAGGAGGAAGCAGGCTCCCTGCTGAGCAGAGAGCCCGATGTGGGGCTCCATCCCAGGACCCTGAGACCATGACCTGAGCCAAAGGCAGAGGCTTAACCCACTGAGCCACCAAGGTGCCCCCATGTTAGTGTGAATTTAAAAAAATAAAAAGACAACACATACAGAGTAAAAATATGTTGGAGGTATTATGACTATTGTTTCATAAAAAATGCCAGTACATAAAAGATTAGTGAAACCATTCCATAAGACATCATACTGTCCTAGGAAGAAAATATCTATTAGAAAACTATTGATTTTCTCTTTAAATAAAAAAAAAACAACAATGTAAGTTTATTCTGCTCTGTCATAATTCCTTGATTTCATTCCCAGAAAGATAGCTGCATTTGGTACACAGATCTCTCAAGTTATACACTGATACAGAGTTGGGTTTCTAAACTGCAGCCAACTGAATTGGGATTTGGAGATAACCTTTAACACAGGAGTAGTACATGCTTCAGTACATTTTCTTCCATTGGCATATGAAAATTCTGTGATGCTGTTTTCCTACAAAATATTTCTTTAAGAGTTTCTTTTCAAATATTCAAAAAATTAGTAGAAATTAATAAGCTAGTTAGTTAATATGGTAATAACATTATAAACAAAGCAACTGAATAAGGTTGGCATACCAAATCTGTATACACACAGGGCGTATTTACTTGGTACATGTCTTGCTGCTTCATACCTTATTTTTTTTTAATTAAACTTTGTGGTCCATATCCTTAAACTTCGATGTTTTGTATACTCTATTTTAGTTTCCAAAGATGATCCTTCTTTTTCCTATCACCATAAGGCAGTTATACTAAAACACACCTTCTAGTTTTAAAAATGTATTCTTTATTGTCAGCATCTGTACACTTTCTAAGATGGTGTTGTCTTTTTTTTTTAAAGATTTTTATTTATTTTGACAGATAAAGATCACAAGTAGGCAGGCAGGCAGAGAGAGAGAGAGAGGAGGAAGCAGGCTCCCTGCTGAACAGAGAGCCCGATGCGGGGCTCGATCCCAGGACCCTGGGATCATGACCTGAGCCCAAGGCAGAGGCCTTAATCCACTGAGCCACCCAGGTGACTTGATAGTGTTGTCTTTTTATCACACAATGAAAATTAGAATTTTCTCAGAATAAAGGTCTTCATTATACATTCTTAAGTATTAGAGTATCTTTCTCTAATTGGAATATCTCTTTTGGAATACCTCTAATTATTGGAATATCTTTCCTTTATTTTGAAAAATATTTAACAATTCAGTATGTGTTCAGTCTAACCATTGTTGGAAGGCAATGCTTAAAAGGGTCAACTTCTATTGTGTAATTTTTAATTTCATCAAGTGCCCCTAACCCAATATCCACCTTCACCCAATTAGTATTAGAATTTCTTAGCTAAGAAAATTACTTTAGCTAACCAATAGTTTTGGAAGAATTCTAGTAAAGTAATATACATTAAATGGAAATATTAAAAGCATATAACATCAGGGTGCCTGGGTGGCTCAGTGGGTTGGGCCTCTGCCTTCAGGTCATGATCTCCAGGTCCTGGGATCAAGCCCTGCATCGGGTGTGCTGCGGGGAGCCTGTTTCCCCCTCTCTCTCCGCCTACTTGTGATCTCTCCCTCTCTCTCTCAAATAAATAAAAATCTTTAAAAAAAAAAAAAAGCATACAACATCATCCTATTAAGTCTTCCCTCTCAACAAACAGATAATAATGAATTTATTCAAATTAATATGTAGCTGGTAACCCGCAAAACAAATTAAGAGTGTAAAGAATATATTGAGGCTGAACCAAAATAATAATCCAGGAAACAAACAATGTAAATATGGATGGAAAAGCTAAAGGGGAAAAGATTTTTCATTTTGCTTGGCAGTTTTGCCTTAGAATAATCCTCAATTTTATTATTACATTTTAAGTGTTCGGTTTTCAGGCTAATGCAAAGGATATGGGATACCCTATTTGGTCTATATATGCACTCTTGCATTTAACGCTGCAGTGGGTTTCCCTGGCTCTTCCCAAGATGGAACTCTGGAGGAATCCCCTAGTCTTCTGAATGGTGTGACATGTTATACATCAGTGGATCTCATGGTCATGGGTCCACTACCACTGCCACAGTGTTTCTTCCTTCTTGAATTCTTTCTACTTTAGCCTTCATTTATGCAATTATATTTAACTTTTTTAACAAAATGTTTTATCTGAGTTTTGTCAACTTCCTTTTTACAGCATCCTTTTGTCATCTCATTTCTGAAATTTTCCTAATTTTTATTTACGCTTTTTATCATAGCTTATTCTTTTTTTAACTTCATTTTTCTGCTTTTGAGTATGTGTTTTGTGGACACATCTTTCTGATTAATTTCACTATAGATAAGGGCATTTTCTCACTCTCTTTTTTCCCCTTTTGTTCTGACAATACCTTGTGATATTCAGCTACAATTCTTTTCTATTGCTCATGCTTAGGTAAGATGATCTCTTCCATAGGGATAATTTTATCACCCAGGGACATCTGGAAATATCTGCAGACAATTGTGGTTATAACTGTTGGATTGCCACTGGCAATTAGTGGGTAAGACCCAAGGAGATGGCTACAAAACCTGCAATGCGGGGGCGCCTGGGTACCTCAGTGGGTTGGGCCTCTGCCTTAGGCTCAGGTCGTGATCTCAGAGTCCTAGGATCGAGCCCCACATCGGGCTCTCTGCTCGGTGGGGAGCCTGCTTCCCCCTCTCTCTCTTCCTACTTGTGAACTCTCTCTCTCTGTCAAATAAATAAATAAAATCTAAAACAACAACAACAACAACAACAAAAACCTACAATGCGTAGGACATCATCCCACAACAAAGAATTGTCTGGTCCAAAATGTCAATAGTGTGTAGGCTGAGAAACCCCAGACCCATACTCTGAAAAAGGAATAATCAGTATAAAGGAGAAGAAAGTTTTCCTTAGCTTCTTGGTTCTCATGTTCCTTCTTGCAATTACAAATAATTAAAAAATGTGTCTTTATAATTTCTAAAAAGTGCCTTGTTTTTTTTCCTTTTTAATATATACTTCCTTTTTCTTTTTTTTTTTAAGATTTTATTTATTTATTTGACAGAGAGAGAGATCACAAGTAGGCAGAGAGGCAGGCAGAGAGAGAGGGAGAAGCAAGCTCCCCACAGAGCAGAGAGCCTGATGTGGGCCTTGATTCCAGGACTCTGAGATCATGGCCTGAGCCAAAGGCAGAGGCTCAACCCACTGAGACACTCAGGCGCCATATACTTCCTTTTTCAATTCACTCAGGCGCCCTATACTTCCTTTTTCAATTGTCTTTAATGTTTCTCTTCTTTTCTCTGAATTTTACTCCCAGGAATTTGTTCTTAGTATAAGTATTTGTGTTGGGAATTGTAGCCTGCAAAAGCCCCTCACATTTTGGGCTGCTCTTATCAGACTGGCCTGCTGAGATTTTCATAAGCATTTATGATCCTTCACTTTGGAGGTGAGTACCTATTAAAAATCTCTGTTTTCGGGGCACCTGGGTGGCTTAGTGGGTTGGGGCCTCTGCCTTCGGCTCGGGTCATGGTCCCGGCGTCCTGGGATCGAGCCCCACATCGGGCTCTCCGCTCGGTGAGGAGCCTGCTTCCTCCTCTCTCTCTGCCTGCCTCTCTGTCTGCTTGTGGTCTCTGTCTGTCAAATAAATAAATAAAATCTTTAAAAAAAAAAATCTCTGTTTTCCAGTTATCATGCCCTTTAAAAATCTCTGTCTTCGTACTATGTTTTCCTCACAGTCGTTTATACATTATTGCCTTGCTGTTTGGTGTTGCTTTGTTTGTTTTTAAGATTTATTTATTTTAAAGGTAAAGAGAGAGAAAGAGAGGGCAGGAGCAGGAGAGGGAGAAAGAATTACGCAAACTCTGGGCTGGGTACCAGACCCAGATGAGAGGCTGGATCTCACAATCCTGAGACCAGGACCTGAGCATCTGAGCCAAAACCAAGAGGTGGATTCTCAACCAACTGTGCCACCCAGGCTCCCCTTGCTGTTCCGTGTTTGATCTCTACTTATTCTTACTTTACTATTCTCAAGTACACATTGTCACCTAGCTTTGCTTGGATGCTGTCCATGACAATTTTTAACTAGTGATTCGGTTTCTGTATGAGCATCAATTTTTCAATTTTATAAAATTCTAAATTCTAAAAATATTTAATTGTTCAATTTCTTGATATGTTTGATAATAAGAATTAGACTACTACAATTTAACTTTTTAAGTTTATAGGCAAAATTATGTTTCTATTTTTCTTTCAATCTGTCCTTCTTTTGTTCTTCCTTTTCTTTTAATCTGTCCTTCATTTGTACCTATGTCTCCTTAACACTAATACATTTTACTTTTCTATATATCCAATTCACCAGAATAATTAACATTCAAAGAAGCAAAATTTGGCTACACAATCTGATATTATGTTTATCTTCTTCTTTCTTCTATTTTCTTTCATTTGCTGTGCTGGCCTTTACTTGTAAATTATTAGGCTGGATCTTTTGGTCATTAACCTTTAGTCCTTTGATTCTCACATACATGAGCTATGTTTGAATTTTACTTTATATAGTGCTTCGGCTGAATCCTATTAGTATGGAAAGTTTTCATTACATTTTAAATGAATTTCCAAACTAATCATTTTATTATAGTTATAAGGTTTTAGTTTTGTATCCTTTTAATTGGTGATCAGTTTTTAATTGTTCAATATGTGATGTGCTTGAAAGAAGTTTTTAAAGTTTATTGTGTAAGTATGTATGCATATGTCTTCAGATCAAGCTCATTAACAATATATTTTAAGAGACTCTGATACTTATTAAATGCATGTTTAATCAGTTACTCCAGAGAAATTTTTAAATCTGCACATGCAAATTCACTTGTCCATTTTTCCACTCTTCAGCAAAATACTCTTACATAATTTGAGATTATTTTTATTCTTTATCAAAGTTTTAAATTGAAGCATTTTTAATAAACTCTTAAATGTGGTTTCTCACTGCATTATACTCTTTATCATTAAGCAAATACTGTGCATCCCTTTTAGGCCTTTAGCCACAATATCTGTTTTTCCTCACACTAATATAGCTATATTAGCTTTCTTATTATTAGTGTTTGCTTTATATCTTTTTCTGTTATTTTTCTTGTACTCTAACATTTGTATGTGGAAATTCTAATATCTGAAGTACTTGCAGACTCCATTCTCTTTGTTCTTGTTTATATCAACTAGTTTCCCCATGTTTTAAAATGTTTTATTGGAAACTCACATTCGATGTCATTGTCAGGAATCATGAGGGCTTGACTAGATATGTTTTTTCCAGAGAGGATTTGCTCTTGCATTATTTAGGCATCTGTGTTTATTACCAACCTGAGGCTACTTTAATTTAGTTTCTAAGCCAGACCATTCAGGTAGTTTAATATTAAACTTTACACCAGTGTGAATGCAGCATATTCTACAGATTTGTAGAAGAAGCTTTTATTTATTTTCCTGTATAGACTTGAGTTTAAGAAAATCATCTTCTTTTCCTAGGATGCCAAGATTTTCCTGCCTACGCGCTCACTGATGCTCTGTTCATTCAGGTTCATACTAATGAAGGAGTCTCTACCATTAGTACATTCTCCTTGTCTTGTCTTTTTTTTTTTTTTTTAAATCCTAGTTAGTTAACATGATTTCAGGTGTACAATCTAGTGATTCAACACTTACATACAATACCTGGTGCTCACCACAAGTAGTGCACTCCTTAATTAACATCATCTATTTAACCTAACCCCCCATCCACCTCTCCTCTGATAACAATCAGTTTACACTCCATAGTTGAATCTGTCTTTTCTCCATGAATATTAAAACACAATGCTGAGGTACTAGGTTTTGGCAAAGGATCTAATATCGATTAGGGTCTCAAAATTATGTTTCAACTTTGGAATCCTGACTCCACATTGGTTTTAGTTTGTGATTATTTCACCTACTTTAAGTTTAGATAAAAAGGAGGTGTGTTTTACTTTACACAGCATTTTTGATGTTCTTCAGTTGGATGCTATTTCAATTCACTTAATTTGTCCAAATTACTGTAAGTGGAATTTCTTATCAGACTCTTTCAGTATTATTTAGATAATTTTTGGAAATGTCTGAACTACATTTTATCTTCCTCTGGGTAAATACTGTACTGTATCCTGAATAGAACCTCATGTACTAGAATTTTCTGTACCAGGCTTGGTTGAGATGCCTCACAGAGTGTTAGACCATTGAACCCCTATTAGGATTCCAAGATTTTTTGCTATTTCCAAACTATGCACAATACAATCCTATAGGAAATATTTCTATATGTTTTTAGGTATTCTTTGGATATATATATATATATATATATATATATATATATATTTTTTTTTTTTTTTTTTTTTTTTTTTTTTTTGCTATTTCCAAACTATGCACAATACAATCCTATAGGAAATATTTCTATATGTTTTTAGGTATTCTTTGGATATATACAACCCACTGGTTCATCGCCTATCTATTATCTCCCTCATTGTATCCAAACTCACCTCAGGACTCATCTTTCTACATTTCTCATTGTACTGTTACAGAGTTAGTACATCATCATTTTATTTTTTCTTATTTATTTTTTAACGGTATTATTTATTTATTTTTTAAAAAAAGATTTATTTATTTGACAGACAGAGATCACAAGCAGGCAGAGAGGCAGACAGAGAGAGAAGAAGAACAGGCTCCTTGCTGAGCAGAGAGCCCCATGTGGGGAGATGTGGGGATCATGACCAGAGACAAAGGCAGAGGCTTTAATCCACTGAGCCACCCAGGTGCCCCAGGTATTATTTATTTTGACAGAGAGAGAGAGCAGGGGGAGCAGCAGAGAGAGGGAAAAGCAGAGTCCCCGCTGAGCAGGGATCCATATATGGGGCTAGATCCCAGGACCCTAAGATCACGACCTGAGGGGAAGGCAGATGCTTAACGAACTAAGCGACCCAGGTACCCCAATACATAATCATTTTGATAACACTCTCGACTAAAGGCTTTTTTCCTAACCATATGGATGAAATTCCATGTCACAAAAACCTAAATATCCTTATGTGGTCAGTATATTGGAGCAGCAAGCACTTATGGAAAAGTCACATCATACACAGAAACCTACTTATACAACCACACCCCAAGAATACCTTGAAATGTGTAATATATTGTGTTATTTAACAACTTCACACATTTTCTATTGTTCCTGCTTACCACTTACTTTCTTAAACCTTTTCCAACCCCTCAGTATACTTGAACAAACAAAAGAGAATGTCAGCCACCCCTTGTATTCTAAGCTGCAAACATACAAGCATCTGCCCATGTATTATTATATTACTATCTAATTTTAATAGAGAATTGTTTGACATCCCCTTTGAGAACAAAATAACATTCTGTCCTGAGGCTTCCACTCTTCTTGTACAGGAACTACCCATTTCCCTTCCCTTTTATGTATACCAAGCCACTATCTCTCATTTTGATTCCTCAGGTTACCTGTTTTTTGTTTTGTTTTTGTTTTTTTGGTCACATTTGTCCTTCTTATTAGAAATAAGAAACAATATAATACACAACAAATTCATAGAACACTCCAGTTAGACTTTCTGGCCTCCTCAAAAACGACTTTAGAGTTTGCCTTTCCGATCCTTATTTCTTAATCTCCCATTCAGTATTTTGATTTGATTGCCTCATTCATCTCCCATGGGTATAGTCTACTGTGATCACAGCAATGTCATATATATTGCTAAATTCAATTGACATTCTGACTATTAATCTCACTTGATCTCTCAGCATCATTAGAAAATCCTTGCAGGGTGCCTGGGTGGCTCAATGGGTTAAGCCTCTGCCTTCGGCTCAGGTCATGATCCCGGGGTCCTGGGATCAAGCCCTGCATAGGGGCTCTCTGCGCAGCAGGGAGCCTGTTCCCTCTATCTCTCTCTGCCTGCCTCTGCCTACTTGTGATCTCTGTCAAATAAATAAATAAAATCTTAAAAAAAAAAGAAAAAAAGAAAATCCTTGCAACTTCCTCCTTTAAACAATATAGCCCATTGTCTCCTCTAATCAACTTTCTATATTTCTTTCTTAATTCTCTTTGCCATTCTTGTCTCTGTGCTTTGTAAACTCATATTCCATTATTCACCACTAACTAATCCTGAAGTTTTGGCCCCAGGGTCACTTTACTTGCACTGTCTCATCTTAATTTAGAATATCAAAATGCTTATGATTTAAATAAACTTCTGTAATCAGAATTTATACCTATATCTCCACATATTTATACCTCTATCTCCAGGCCAAAATACCTATATACTTAAAATATCTTCATACATAACATAAATAAATCTTATTTTAACATAAGCAAATGGGACCTGATCTTTTTCCGTAAAACTAATCCATTTCTAGTATTCCCTAAATGAGAAAATACCAACATTATTCCAAGTATTCTTTATCTTCCCATAGATAGTTATTTCAACTATCTCCAGGTAAAGCCCTGGGGATGTATAAATTTCAATGAAATTGATAACAATTTCAACAAAATGGTCACTGACAGTTTTTCTGTCTATGTCCCTCTCCCACTTTTACTAGGCAAACTATTTCAAGATCATGCAATTATTAACTCCAGAATTCTTGATCAGCTAGTGGTCCAATGAATCACCAAGACTGGCAATATAATCTTTTGGAAGTAAGCCAATTTTAGGAATGTTTTGCATTATTTAATAACTTTCCAAATAAATTGGAGTCGGTTACATAAATTGTCTAAGTCATGTAGGACTTTTTGACACCTCAGCTGCCTCAATATTATTTAATAGTTCTCTGAGAACTCCCATCTAAAGTGAAAGCAAAAAAAGAAAAAGTAGAGAGGATTATTATTTGAGATGATTACAAACTGAGATTGGTGAAAATGAATTAATATTATTTAAAACTGTGGTTCAAGAAATGTTCTATGAATTGTATTCTCTTTGCTTAGCTTTTTAATAATATTCCATTAGATTATATATTCAAAAATACTGATTTTAAGATAATAAATTAATTGTTATCTACAAATTAAGTTTTGAGAAATTACATGGAGATCTCATATCTTTACATTCCAAAACCTAAATAACTTCATAGCTTTAAAAAAAAAAGCCATTTGCTTTCTTATTAGTTATTAATGTGAACAGATATATTTAAACTGAGGAGCAGAAATATATACTTAGCAAGAAGTGGGAAGAGAGAGAGTGAAGTAATTTAAAGAAGGTAGATTTCACTCTGGGTGTGTCCTAGACTGAATTCAAGGTGAAGTTTAGCATTTTGAATGGATTTTAGGTATGTAGGCATCCTGTGCTGCATGTAAGTCTAGTGTTTAACAGTAGATATTTGTTATATAATATGGACTCCAAACCCAACCAGCTACAAATTTTATCTGGTGTTCAAACCAAACTAGTCATAACCATTCTTAATTTTGCTATTCCAAATCTATTGCATCAATTATAACTTTAACAGCAAAGTCAAATTTAAATAAGGACAGCATTCAGTTTTATCTAGTACCTGATCTGAAAGACAAAGGATCCATTATTTTTACAAATAAATTCGATATGCAAGGTAGGTTTCGTTTAATAATAAAAATTGCTGATTGTTCCTTCAAGATTCTGTGAATACATATATACATTTTCACATGAGATGGTCTTTTTGTGTGTATGTCAATTTAGCTAGGGTACAGATTTCCATTTATTCAATCAAAACTAATCGAGGTATTTTGTAGATGTGAATCAAGTCCATAATCAACTGACTTTAAGTAAGGGAATTATCCTAGATAATCTTGCAGGTTAACCTGCTTCAATCAGTAGAAAGAGCAGATCCCAGGCTTCTCTGAAGAAGATGCTTGTGGACAGCAACTTCACTGATGTCCAAGGGTCCGTGATGTTCTGCACTAGAAGTTTCACATTTACCTAGCTGGATCCACAATTATAAAAGTCAATCTACTGCAATAAATATCTTAATATATTCCCTACTAGTTCTGATTCTCTGGCTGAACCCTGACTGATAAATATCTTGGTACCTGAAATACTTCTAGAGGAATACAATCTCAAAGACAAGTTTCCTGAATTGGTTCTGGAATGGAATTGGGTCTCTAATCTGATTAGATTTAAAGGCACTAATGACTGTATTTCTAATAATCAAGAGGGCACTGATAAGTCCTTGGTATGATGTGATAAGAGCAATATAAAAATACTGTCATTGGCTATTCCTAATCATATACTTACGATAAGCAAGGTTCTACATGATCATGTATTTACTACCTTAAAATATTTTATTCAGACTAAGGAGTATTATAGAATTGGCTGGTTGCTTCTGTGAGGACAAAGTGGGTAACAAAAAGCTCAGGGTTCCAAATACCCAGCTATAACTGTGCTTTAATGACCTAACATTTCTACAGGCCCGGAAAGAAATCCTTATTTCCTGTAACTTCGAAAAAAATCTGAAATTTCTAAAAATCAAACCCATAAATTCTGCTAGTGGCTGAAATACAACATAAACTGAATTATCAGCCCCACTGGATAGCTTCTGCTAAACTAAAGTTATGGATTAGGAAGGAATGGGATCCTGAAAATCAGAATAGGTGGTATGGGCAGATTTTGATGAAGCTGGGGACATTGAACCCACCAATTCTGCTCAGTCTTCTTTGTCAGAAGAAGCAGATATTCCTCCCCTGCTTCTTTGGGTTAACCCTCTTTTGCCTGAAGAAACTGTAATTGCATCTCCTGGGGTAGTCTAGAAGCCACTGCTAATTCTTCTCAGGACATAGCCCTATCATGAATCTTTGCTTTAAGATGGTAACTAAACTCAAATCCCAGCAGGCTCCACAGGATAAGATGCAAAGTTTGACCCATGAGAAAAGGCACTTCCCTCCCAAATAACTGTATTTTTAACAATCTATGCAGAATAAAATCTGAGGATATGTATGGAACCAGATCATAAAGATAATGAATCATGATAGAAAGACTATAAAGTTGGGTCAGGCTGAATTGATTGATACTGATCACTAAGGAGAGATGCTGGATTTGAGGTTTAAGTTTGAGGAAATGTTCTGAAAGGGAAAACATAGCCTATTTTAAACGAAGTTAAAATGGTAAAACTGCCTTGGTATAATGTAGATGCAGGTATCCAAGAAGTAGGGATATTGCAATGTCAGATTGTACTTATACATATCCACTCAACTTCCCCTGGAGGCTTCAAAGGACACTTTTCCACCTTGACTATGAGAAATGTATCTTCAAGGGAAGCCTCAGCATTCTTGAAAAGCCCTGTGATGTCTCTTGTTTGTAGGCTCGAGATTAGGGTAGAAATTACTACCATGAAACTGTAACCCCTAAAATGTAATGGTAATAACAGGAGCCTGGATATCTGTGCCCTAAGTGACTGTACTTAATTGTCAAAGATAAAGTAGATGTGGTTATGCTAATGAACTACAGAACCAAGGCCCTAATCATTAGAACACTGACTTGCAAAGACCTATAATGTTGGCTAGTTTAAAATGGTATACCTAGAAAATATATAAATAGACAGTTTATTAAATTCTTACTTGATCTGCATAAGTGGAGAGCTCTAGGTCTAGTAAAGAGAAGTCTAACATGAATTACCAAAAAAAGATGGTCAGAGCACCTAAATCAATTCTAAAACTTGAGCCAACTTTCAAACTCAGAATTCCACAAATGAAAGGAGGAGTTAAGGTCACCTTAAAGAAGGACCCTGATACACTGACAGAAGTTTGCAATGTTTATGTTTCCATCAGCCTTCTCCCAAGGTTGGGGGGAATAAGTGGTCATTTATCAAGGCGACTGTAAAACGGAGAAAGGGATTACTGGACACAGTGACACAATTCCCACATTGGCTGCAGGACCTGCAAGTGAGAGCTGCTGTGGTAGGAAAGATCATGTGTAGGCCACTAGAATTCCCTCTATCTAAAAATATGATACACTGAAAGCAATAATGCATTCCTTGAGGGATATCTGCCACCATCATGCCACCATCAGAGAGTAATGCCACCATCATGGACCTGAAAGATGCAAGGGGTATGATTTCCACATACTCTGATTCAAATAATTTATTTGGTGTATTCAGAAAAAAAATAATTTGGGGGAATGCCAGTGGATTACTGTAACTATAATCAAGTGGTGTCTCAAACTGAAGTTGCTGTTGCAGATGTGGTTTCATTACTTGATCGCCTAGTACCCTATGCAGCTGTGGACCTGGAAAATCCTTTTTGCTGCAGCTCTTGGTAAAGACCACCAGAACATTTTGCTTTCAGCTGGAAAGGAGAGCAAAATATCTCAAAGATGTATTAGCTCTCCAGACTCATGAATTTAGTTCACAGACATTTTGAACCCCTTTCCCCTCCACAAGACATCACACTGGTCCTTTATATTAATGATATTACGCTGAGGGAAGCTAGTAGTCGGGAAGTGCAACAAACTAGTTTAGCCATATTGATAAGGCATTTGTATGCCAGTAAGATGGGAAATAAATCCAACAGTTTTGGGGCTTTTCACTTCACTGAAATTTCTAGAGGTCCAGTGGTGTGGGCACGTCAAACTCAACCTTCTAAGGTAAGGGATAAATTGTTCTATCCGGCCCCTCCCACCACCCCCACCCCTCCAATACACACAGAGGCAAAATGGCCCTTTGGATTTTAGTGGCGACATACTATTCATCTGGGTGTGCTACTTATTGACTGGACTGGAAAAGCAGCTAGTTTTGGTGGAGCCCGAAACAAAAGAAAGCTCTGCAACAGGTACAAGCTCACCGTTGACAGAGGTTTCCTTAAACGCCTGAAACAAAAGCAGGTGAGGGGGGGTAGGGTTGGGAGAGGAGGACAAAGAAAAAGTAAGAAAACACATACCCTCCCTGTCCTTGCAGATTGGATCTGTTAGGTTATTCTTCCGACACTTGTGTAGGCTGCTTACTTCTCCACCGTCAGTTATCAAGCACTCTGGTCCCTGGAGTTGAGCACGAAGGATGGCCTGGGGTGAGCGCTTTGGACTTCCTGGTCTTTCCTGAGCATGCGCCAGTTGGTGGGCATGCGCAGAGCTTTCACATCAAGGGGTGCACTTTTTTCGGTGTAGGCGGGAATTTTTCCACGCCTCACTCCCCAGCCAAAGACTCTCTTCTCAGCTTTTCTCTCCCCCAGACTCCCTCTTGTTTACTGTTTGCCTCAATTAGAATTGTTTGTTCCAGAGAAGGTTTTTTTTTACCCCCTCGTAGTCTTTTCAATGTTTTCGAGGAACGCCCTCAGCACATCTCCGTTTCTCTCCCTGAGAGTGGAGAGACCGAGAAGCCAGGTACCCTACGTCAGTTCTTCGGGCAGCCTCTAGACCGGTTCAAACAAATACAATTTTTTGAGATCTGTTCCGTTTGGTCTGGAGCCACTTCACGTGCTGGTACCTGGGCTGCAGTCTTCAAGCCTCCTGGTGAGTCAGGGAGCTCGGTGGTGCAGGATAAGTAAAAATGCTGCAAAGCTCTCTTACCATTTTAAAGGTGCCTTTTCCTTGATTTATCATTTGCTGGGTTTTTCTAAGCCTCTCCCTGTTTTCCAGAGTTTCAACAAGTTGATCTGAACTTTTTGCTTATTTTTTTCGCTGTTTTTGTGGTGGGATGAGCCATCGAAGCTACCTATCCTGTCGTTGCTCATGTCATTCCTTTTTAAAGGAATTTTTGAAGTCAGGGTTCCTGGGTGGCTCAGTTCCCTGAAGAGTGGACTCTTGATCTCAGCTCAGGTCCTGATCTCAAGGCCGAGAGTTTAAGCCCGGCTTTGGGTTCCATCTGTGGAGCCTACTAAAACAATACAATACAAAACAAAACAACAACAACAAAAAAGAAGACAGGCAGTGTAAGTTCTGTCTCTCTCTCTCTAAGAGTAATTTTCTATGCCTTTTCCTTTTCTGTATATGTTTTAGGAACAGCTTGTAACTTTTGAAAAAAATAGTGCTTAGACTTTAATAGAAACTGCTCTAAATCTATATAGATCAGGAATTCCCAGCTTACTAATAATGAACTTTTGAATTCATGCACTTAATACCCTTCATTGATTAGATCTTTTTTAAACTTGACTCAGGAAAGTTTTGTAGTTTGTATATATACCTTTTTGGACTTATTTTGTTCAATATGTTTCTAAGTATCTTATTCTTTTTGATGCTATGGCTATAGAGTTGCTTTCTTATTTTGGATTATTTATTGCTAGAAATACATTTAATTTTTGTATATTTATCCTTCTTAGTCCTTACTGAGCTCATTAGTTTTCAAGATTTGCATGTGTGTGTGTGTATGTGTAAAATTCTTAAGATTTCCTTTACACATGTTCATGTTGTATATGAATAAAACAGTTTTAAAACCAGATATTTTTGTCTCTTTATTTTGCCCAGTTGGCTAATTGCACTGCCTGGAAGCTCAGGTACCATCCTGGATAGGGAGAGAGGACATTTTGCTATATTACTGATATTAGAGAAAAAAAAATTCCTTCTTTGACCATTAAATTTGATACCACTTGTAGTTTTTTATACATACCCTTTTTCGGTTGAAGAAGTTCACTTCTATTAGTTTTATGAGAGTTTGTTGAAATGTTTCCTCAGTAAAATGACATATTTTAAAAGATTTATTTATTTGAGAGAGAGAGAGTGCAGGAGCAAGAGGGAGAGAATCTTCAAGCAGACTCCCTGCTGAGCCCAGAGTCCAAATCAGGACTAGATCCAGGACCTGTGAGATCATGGCCTGAGTGAAAACCAAGAGCCAGAAGCTCATCAAACTTAAGCCACCAGGTGCCCTACAATGATGTTTTTTTGAGCCATTTCTCATATTTTCATGTGTCTGATGATTATTTAAAAAAAAAAGCATTCTTTTGTTCTATCATTAGCCAAAATAATTAACATATTTGCATTTTAGAAATGTGGATTTAAAGTTTTACTTATTTATCTACATGTGCAACAGAAGTGTCATTTTGACAGCCAAGAAATACCAGTAATTGTTCCTTAATTCCAAACATCATAATGAATTGTTTTAATTACTGGATTTTATTTAATAATAATAATTTAAATATTAATAAGTAATTTAATAATAAACCATCTACTGTGAATCTTTCACCAAGCCTTTTTTAGATCCACTAAATATTATTTTTTCAGAATAATATATTGGTCTTGATCTCCATAGAGTCTAATATGCAAATGAAAATCTTAAAAAAATAAGATATAATTTTAGATGAGGTTACCTCTGGATGGGTAGACCTTTAGTATATATCAAAAGGGTAGTAGAGAATACACTGAAAAGTTCACAGTAGTTATGTAATTATTGTTGGATCCAACTAATTTTGATTATGCTTAACTGTTTAGTATCATTTTACATACATTTTTCAATTCTATTTAAATATTCCAATATATTAAATAATTTATTTTTATTTCAGTGAAGACCACCACTATAACTCTTACCCCAAAGCTATATTTACCTATGAATAAAATTTTCACAAATTTTTCCCATTTTTTAAAAACTAACCCTTTCCTTTTATACATCTACATTGCTTAGATGAATATTGAGTATGAGATTTTAAAAAGGTAGAAATACTAAGTGTATCCTAAGAGAGATATAAGACATTTTACAAGTGGCGTCTCAGAGAATTTTTGGAGGTACATAAACAAGGGAAGCTTAAGAAAAGCCAAATGCGGGGCGCCTGGGTGGCTCAGTCTTTAAGCATCTGCCCTGGGCTCAGGTCATAATACCAGGATCCTGGAATGGGGAGCCCAGGATCATGGGACTCCCTGCTCAGCAGGAAACGTGCTTCTCCCTCACTCTGCCTGCTTATATTTCCTCTCTCACTGTGTCTCTCTTTGTCAAATAGATAAAATCTTAAAAAAAAAAAAAAATCAAACGTTTAGCTCTACCTTATCTGCCATTTATTTTTTATTTTTATTTTTTAATTTCTTTTCAGCATAACAGTATTCATTGTTTTTGCACCACACCCAGTGCTCCATGCAATGCATGCCCTCCATAACACCCACGACCTGGCTCCCCCAACCTCTCACTCCCCACCCCTTCAAAACCCTCAGGTTGTTTTTCAGAGTCCATAGTCTCTCATGGTTCAACTCCCCCCTCCAATTTCCCTCAACTCCCTTCTCCTTTCTATCTCCCCGTGTCCTCCGTGTTATTTGTTATGCTCCGCAAATAAGTGAAACCATATGATAATTGACTCTCTCTGCTTGACTTATTTCACCCAGCATAATCTCTTCCAGTCCCGTCCATGTTGCTACAAAAGTTGGGTATTCATCCTTTCTGATGGAGGCATAATACTCCATAGTGTATATGGACCACATCTTCCTTATCCATTCGTCCATTGAAGGGCATCTTGGTTCTTTCCACAGTTTGGCGACCGTGGCCATTGCTGCTATAAACATTGGGGTACAGATGGCC
>PISX010010771.1:0-48189 GCA_004024625.1 Mellivora capensis
ACCCGGGCCAAAGGCAGAGGCTTAACCTACTGAGCCACCCAGGTGCCCCTGGTAATTCTGTTTTTAATTTTTGATTTCCTCTTTGATTCCTTGGTTGACCCATTCAGTGTTTAGCAGCATATTATTTACCCTCCCTGTATTTGTGGTCTTTCCACATTTTTTCTTATGATTGATTTCTAGTTTCCTACTGCTGTGGTCCAGAATGATGCATGATGTGATCTCAGTCTTTTTGAATTTATTGAGACTCGTTTGGTGGTCTAACGTGAGTTTGGCTACTGGGACTGCAGGCACACTGGTATGTGTGTGGTCACCTTCTCTGCTCCAGGGCATGAGTTGCTTTGGAAGGACTCCACCTGAGTGGTGCAAGTTGGGTGGGGTAGCTCTACTGGAGACCTTGGGGGTGGGGCGCCCGGTCTAGCCAGCTAGGTGGGGCGTGTTCCTGCTGGTTCTGTGAGTGTCCAGCTGTCCACTCTGGGGGTGGAGAGGAGAAAGGTGCGTTCAGTCCTTTAGCTCCTGGAGAAGTCTCCTGAAGAAGCCTGCCCCTCCAACAGCCATTCTGAGGTTAGTAAGTAAATCTCCTTCACATATACCTAGGTCTCTGTTCAAACTGCTGTTTCTTTGCTGTATCTGAATGGGGTTTTCTGGTGCTTCTTAAAGGGCAGGGACTCTGTTTCCTCTCAACCTCAGCTGTCCCAAAGCTAAGGCTGCTGATTTTTTTTTTAAGATTTTATTTATTTATTTGCCAGATTGAGAGAGAGAAAGAGAGTACAGAGAGCACAAGCAGGGGCACCTGGGTGGCTCAGTGGGTTAAGCCGCTGACTTAGGCTCAGGTCATGATCTCAGAGTCCTGGAATCGAGTCCTGCATCAGGCTCTCTGCTCGGCAGGGAGCCTGCTTCCCTCTCACTCTCTCTGCCTGCCTCTCTGCCTATTTGTGATCTCTCTCTGTCAAATAAATAAATAAAATCTTTTTTAAAAAATTACAGAAAAAAAAAGAGAGAGAGCACAAGCAGGGGGAGCAGCAGGCAGAGGGAGAGGTAGAAGCAGACTGACTCCCTGCTGAACAGGGAGCCTGCTGTAGGACTCAGTCTGAGGACCCTGGGATTATGACCTGAGCCAAAGGCAGACGCCCGGCTGAGCCACCCAGGTGTCCGATTCCCGCTGATTTTTAAAGGACCCAGAGCAAATCCCTGATTATTATAAAACTTGGAGAGTTAAGCCCCCCTGGTTTTAAAGTCAAATGTTATGGGTAGTGGTCTTCCCAGGGCAGGTCTCCCAGGCTTGGGATGGCATCTGATCCTCTGGCTTCTTTCTCCGTGCGAATGGTAGCCCTCCTGCTTGGGGTTAGTCCTGCTGGGGGTTTGGTTCCCAACCTGTCTCTGCCCCTCCTACCCTTCTTGATGTGGCCTCTCTACAGTTCCCCGTGGAAAGTCTGCTCTGCCAGTCTTTGGGTTGCTTTCAGAGTTAGTTGCACTGATCTGGCTGTGACCTCAGCATGTCTATGGGACGAGATGAGCTCAGGATCCTCCTACTCTGCTATCTTTCCAGAAGTTGGGGTATGTCCATTTTTAAAGGTCTGTAATATGTGTTGCCAACTTTCCCTTCCCCCAAAAGCTGTGCATAAGGTCTGTTTGTCACGCACCACTGACAACAGCAATTTTTATCATTCTTTAAATCTTTGCCCTTAAACAGGCCTGCAGTCATAGTATTTAATCGGTTCCTAGTGCTGAGCAACCTCTCAGGTCATTGCTTGTGAGTACATGGTGAGGTTTTATTTCAAATTTGTCATAGAGAAAACCATTCCTTAGAAAACCAAATCAAAAATTCCTTCTTAGAAAAGACATTTCTTTTTTTTTAATTTTATTTATTTATTAGAGAGAGAGAGCAAGCACACACAAGTAGGGAAGAAGAGGCAGATGGAGACAGAGAAACAGACTTCCCGTTGAGTGTTGAGCCCAACATGGGGTTCAATCCCAGAAACCCAGGATCATGACCTGAGCTGAAGGCAGACGCTTAACTGACTGGGGCACCCAGGTGCCCCAGAAGAGACATTTCATAGGTAACTTGACCAACAATCAAAAAGGTCTGGTTAAATGGTTAAAGATTATTAGGATAGTTGCCAGTTGAGTTCAAGCCTTGAATGTCAAGTTAAATGTCATTAACCTCCCCCATGACTGACAGTCAGCTGGGGGTATAGGAGCCAAATTCCCAAGAATAAGCACTTACCTGATTAAATTCTATTAGGAAACAACAGAGGTCAGCTCCCCTGAGGTTTGGGTTAGCTTTCTCTTTTTCTAGTGTAATGTGACATTTTTCATGGTGCTGGTAGTTTGTATTTCTTTTTTAGGTAACTTACTTGTTTGCTTCCACACCGCCAGTAAGTCTGAAAGACCTTTTCTTCAAGTCACCCAAGAATGTGTCCTAGCATGGTGACTTCTGTCAGGCAATTTTATACCACCTTCAAGATTTTTGACAAACTACATGCTGTCTTTACTCTTTCTCCTAGAATATTGTTCTTGAAATTGGCTTATTTAAGACCTAAATTAATTTAAATTTTATTTTTAAGATTTTATTTATTTGAGGTGGGGGGTTGGCATGCAGAGGGAGAGGGACAAGCAGACTCCCTGCTGAGCAGAGGCCTGACACAGGGTTTGATCATGGGGCTCAGTCTCAGGATCCCGGGATCATGACCTGAACTCAGACACTCAACTGACTGAGCCACCCAGGCACCATATGACCTAAATGAATTTACTTTTTTTTTTTAATATTTTTTTAAGAGTTTATTTATTGGAGCCCCTGGGTAGCTCAGTTGGCTAAGTGTCTGTCTTCTGTTTGGGTCATGATCCCAGGGTCCTGGGATCCAGCCCTGCACTGGGGTCCCTGCTCAGTGGGAAGCCTGCTTCTCCCTGTCCCACTCCCCCTGCTTGTGTTCCCTTTCTTGCTGTCTCTCTCTCTGTCAAATAAAGAAATAAAATCTTTTTAAAAAATTTTTTAAATTAAAAGAATAAGAGTTTATTTATTTGAGAAAGAGAGAGTGCATGTGTGCATGAGCAGGGGGAGGGGCAGAAGGAGAGGGAAAAGCTGACTCCCTGCTGAGCTGGGCACCCAGTGTAGGGCTCCACCCGAGGACCCTGGGATCATGACCTGAGCCGAAGGCAGAGGCTTAACCGACTGAGCCACCCACTGCCGAAATAAATTTACTTTTAAATTAAACTTTACATCATCACCTCAAATAAAAAACTAGTTTCTTATACCATAAATATAAAGTCACCATAAAATAAATACAATAAAAATAAAGTGTTAGTGGGTTGTCTAGGGGGAGATCTCCGCCAAAGGCTCTGTACCTGGGGCTGCTCTATCTTCCTTGCAAAGGGAAATATGCAAGTATCAGAGCAGGTGTTAGATATACTGGCAGTAAACGTGAATTTCTCCTGGTATAATCAGAATGACTGAAACACATTCGAAAAGGCAATTACTTTCCCCCTCCAAGTGAATCCGTGTTTTCTGATGGTGACCACAGACCACAGGTGGCCTGGCTGTCACACCTGAGCACACATGTGAGTTACCTGGGGTCTTGTTAAAACCCAGATGGCTGATGCACTAAGTCCGGGCTTCGGCCAGAAAGGTACATTTCTAAAAGTTCCCAAGTCGTGGAGCTGCTGCTGGTCTGGGGAAGCACTTCGGGGGCCACTGCTCTCATCCTACCATCTCTCGTTTTGGGAGACAGTGGACTGGGGCAGCTGACAGGTACAAGCCAAAAACCACTGCAACCGCCAGACAGGTGCCCACATACTTCCTATGGTTGATGGCAGTTTTTCCCCCGAAGAGCAACAAGCCCGGGGGCCTGGTGCTAGCCTCCCTACAAGCAGTGTTATAATCTCTAGAACTTCTCAGATCTCTCTGAGGAAACCTGAATTACAGTTTGGGCAGAAAGGGAGTATCGGCACCTGCGTGTAACAACCCCCACCCCCACCCCACCCCTGTACCGGTCAGTGAGTAGGTGAGAGGTCAAGCTACTTCCTGGGGAAAACCCCTCCATACAACTTCTCCAAGAGCTTAATTCCAGGAGATAAGGGAGTGGTGATGTCAGAGAGGCAGAGGGGGGCCTGAGCCATGGGGAATGTGAATTTTATTCCGACAAAAGGAAGTCATGAGAGCATTGAAGCAGGAGAAGGCAAGGAGGGTTCTTGGTGGTCTCAGCTAGAGGAGCTGCTCTCCCCACCTGACCACAGGTCCCCAGTTCGTTTCCTCCATGACCTTCCTCACAACATGAGCTTACTTGGCCCGTTTGTTGGTTTGGTTGTCTGTTGTCCACCTTCCTTGAGAACTTCTTTGCTTTGTTCACTCCTTTGTGCCCTGCAGAGCAGATGGCACATAGCAGGTGCTAGGTAAACATTTATGGAACAAAGGGAAGAACAGGCAAATGCCATTCAGTTTGCTCGAGGTGCAGGGTCCAGGGAATGCAAAGTAAATGAGATATGGTCCTGGGTCTTCAGATTCACAGTGTTTTTGGATAACTTATTTCCCAAAAGTTGGCTGTCACAATTGAATGATTTGTAGAGGAGAAAATAAAGTTCATAAAGCAATGTGAGGAAAATACTCTTCACTCATTTCGAGGACATGCTACTAGCAAAATAAAATGCAATAACATTTTACGTCTTTAAAAATGCTTGCATGGATAATATCCAGTTCTGGTGAGGGTACAGATAATTTCATAAGCTTACAAAGGCTATATTCCTTTCAAAAGGACATTCAGCAACAGATAGTAAGAGCTATAAAAAATGGTTTTGCCGGGGACACCTGGGTGGCTCAGCTGGTTAAGCATTTGCCTTCGGCTCAGGTCATGATCCCAGAGTCCCGGGATAGAGTCCCTCAATGGGCTCCCCATTCAGCGTGGAGTCTGCTTCCGCCTCTGGCCCTTCCCTCTCATGCTCTTTCTCTCACTCTCTTCAATAAATAAATAAAATCTTTTTTAAAATGTGTTTTTTTGACTGAGAAATAACTGAGAAATTCACTTCTGGGACTTTATCCTAAGGAAACACTTTCAGATGAATGCAGAATTATATGTACATACTATTAATATACAAAACAATGGGGATGAATCTCCGAATAATTATGCTGAGTAAAAGAAGCCAGACCAAAAAATAAAAATCCCCAAACCCAGTACATCCGTGTGATTCCATTTCTATAAAATTCTAGAAAATGCAAACTAACCTATAGTGACAGGAAGCAGATGAGTGGTCACCTCAAACTGGGCGTGTATGGAAGGACAGGCACAAAGCTTTTGGGGATTATGAGAATGTTTGGTATGTTGATCATAATCATCATAATGATTATGATCATCATTTCATAGGTATATGCCCATATCACAACTTTAAAATAATTACATAAATTATTATATATAAATTGTACATATGTACATTATACATAAATTATACATAAATTATAAAAGAAAGGACTGATATACGCAGTAATATGGATGAATTTTGAAATCATTGTACTAAGGAGGAGCTTCAGACATAAGCTAGTACATACCCTATTACTCCATTTATACACAGTTCTAGAAAAAGCAAACTAATCGCTAGTGACAAAAAGCAGGTCAGTCGTTGCCTGGGGTTGGGGATGGAGGGAGGAATGGGCTGCACAGGGGCAAGAGGAAACTTGGGTGTGAGAGAAATGTTCTGTATCATGACTATAATGGTGGTTTCACGTATATACACATCTATCAAAACTAACTGAATTTTACATGTTAAAGGGATCCGTTTATTGATGTAAGTTAGACCTAACTCACTAAAGCAAATTTAAAAAGAGAAAAGGTTTTGAAAAAGAGGCTTTGATTTAACTTCTGGGGCCAGGAATCCTTCAAGCTGAGAGTAACGGCACGGGGTGTCTTTGGGAAAAATATTTAAAGATATTTAAATAAATATTTAAATGAGCCTCTTGGCTATATAAGAGTAAACCCAAAATCCTACTCCTGAACAGAGTAGGACCACAAGGAAGAGTGGGGCCACAAGGAAGCAATCTTCTCTGTAATAATATTAAAAAAAAAATTGGTCTTCACTAAGGTGAGAGGTAAAACTCTGGCTAATATTCCCAAGGGGTGACTGGATTCACCCTCTGGCAGGCCTGGGCCCTGGGAGAGCTGTGGTTCTGAGCTATAGGGAGAGAGGCCTGGGTTAAGAAGCCCCCTCTCTGAGTGACGGGCCTGGTTCCCGGAATGTGGCGAGAAGTCAGGGGTTCGGGGACAAGAGCTGAGTAGAGGAGCTGGGAGCAGATGGCCAGGCCAGCGAACAACCAAGGAGTGAAAACATGTAGTCATCTGTTTTAAGTTTTTCCTTTTTTGCACTGAATTTCTCCCCTCCTAGAGTGGTCACCCCCAAGCCTTCAGTAAAGTTAGGCTAAATGCTACAGTTCGAGATCGAGTGTGTTTGAGGGCATGAATGGGGGGGCCTTGTCTAGGTAAAGTGCTATGTGGAGAGCCATGGAAGCCTGGAGACAGGATTACAAAGTTGCTCAAAGTGGCCTTCGGGGAGGCCGACCAAAAGCTAGGCCACAGTGTGGGGAAACCATGGTAGAGCCCCCCCAGGGATTCTTGGAGCTAGAGTGGGAGGAAACTGCATCTCCACGTTCAAATGGCAGGGAGTGGCCCACAGACGCTCCCGTGGGGTGTTCAAAGGAATGGTGACCTCCTAACAGGTGGTCGCCCGGGGACAGTTGGGGTATAGAGATTAACTGCTCCCCCACCCCACCCCACCTCCCAAGGATATTTAGGCTGTTTTGAACTACTTTGGACAATAATAATTTGGAAAGAATATTTTGAACAGAAAAATGTTCTCTAAGGCCAGGCCCACTTCTTTTATCTCAGAAGCTCAGAAGAGACCTATGGTATGGGACCAAACCCCAACAAGTAATTGCCTCTGGCTCACTGACGTCAGTTAATGACTGGACTTTGCACCTAAAAGCGAGTTAAAAACTAAAGACAGTTAAGGGGAAGTCGTTTCCTCCTTGGATCGCCCAGCAAGAACGTCTAAAATGAGAGCCCTTGCTCACCTCACTCTTCTCAGCCTCCTTTTTGCAACCTCAGGTAAGAAACATTTTACAGTTTTTTTAAATGATTGCTATTTTTACATTTTTTTAAAAGATTTTATTGATTTGAGAGAGAACTGACACAGGCACAAGAAGGGGGGAGGGGCAGAGGGAGAGGGAGAAGCAGACTCCCAAGCAGGGACCACCCCTCGCCCCCTGCCCCCCTCCCCCCAGGCAGGACCCTGGGATCAGGACCCTGGAATCATGACTTGAGCCAAACAGACGCTTAACCTACGGACCCACCCAGGTGCCCAACATTTTTACTATTTTTAATTCTTTTAATCACATTTGCTGTCTTGGAGCTAGAACCAACAGGATTACTGTACCAGTTCAATGGCCCATCAGGCTATTTTCTGACTCTGCTCAAAGACACAGGGCATTTAAGTCTGAGGTGAAGGAAGACAGAGCAGAAGTCAAGGGGCCTCTGGACTATGGGGTATGGGGTTCAGCAAGTCAGAGATTTGTCCTCCAGAGTTCCTCAGGCCAGACAAGCACAAATCAGTAGATTCAAAAGGCCTGGTGCCTTGGCAGCCTTTCCTTTGGCCCCTACAGGGTCTGGTTTAATTTCTGGTTCTAGCCAGCATCAGCAGTCCTCTGCCTGCTTCTCCATGGGAATTAAGGCTTACCTCTGGGCAAATCCCTAAGCCCCTCTGGGTAGTGGAGGCTCTTCTGTCAAATGCGGATACTTGTATCAATTTCACAGTTACTATCTGGCATAGGGTAGGCCCTTGTTAGATGAAAAGAGAAGCAGAAATCGGTCAAGATAACTGGCTGGTGAGCCGTTTCCTTGCCGCTGGAAGACCCATTGCTTATCTCTTTAACCTTTAATGATTATTTGAGCCAGACACCCTGTTGAAGGTGAAGACCCAGATTCTGTCTGGGGTGGGGGGGTGGGAGGGGCGCTCACAGACCCAGGGGCCATCAGCAGGTTTTTTGTTTTATTTTTTTTGTTTTTAAATATGACGGTTTAGGAATTGCTTCCTCACTAAAACTTTTTGTTTGTTTTTTTAAAGATTTTATTTATTTATTTGACAGAGATCGTAAGTAGGGAGAGAGGCAGGCAGAGAGAGGGAGGGGCTCGATCCCAGGACCCTGGGATCATGACCTGAGCCGAAGGCAGAGGCTTTAACCCACTGAGCCACCCAGGCGCCCCTCACTGAAACTTTTTTTGTTTTGTTTTCTCACTAAAGTGTTTAATAATTTTTTTTTAACCGGTTGTCAATGTCAGAGTTCTTTGAGACAATGAAGGGTTCCGGAAGACTAATCACTGGACCACTAAGAGTTTACTTTTCCATGTGTCCAGGGATTCCTAAGAGTTGAAAAAAGGCAATTCTGATGATCACAGTAGCCCTTAGGGCAAAGATCATCTCTATTCATCCTACTCTTTAAAAAAATTAATGTGTCTAAAATTATTAATGGGTAAAGATCACTAGAAAGAAAATTTGGGAAGAAAGTTTAATACACACTTAATGAAGTATTTTTATTTCATCATTTTTTTTAAGATTTTATTTTTTTGTTTGACAGACAGAGATCACAAGTCTGCAGAGAGGTGGGGAGGTGGGAAGCAGGCTCCCCGCTGAGCAGAGAGCCCAGTGTGGGTCTTGATCCCAGGACCCTGGGATCATGACCTGAGCCAAAGGCAGAGGCTTTAACAAACTGAGCCACCCAGCCACCCCTCATCATTCTTTTAAACACGCTCCCCTTCCAACCCTCCCTAAAATGCTTTATAAATGGGAAATGAGGACAATTGCCTTAAACTGTAAAGACAAAAGGAGGCCACTTTTGGGTAGTAACAGCACCCCCTGCTGGCGCTTTCAGTTGTCCTCACAGAGGACTATTCAGGAGTATTAAAAAGCCAGATTCATAGTTCAGCAACTGCAGGAAGAAAAGATGTAACTTCTTGGTATTCATCTTCATACATATTAACTTTTCGTAACAGATTTCAATAACATTTTTTCCAGTTTTGTCTGTTTAATTTTTAATTTTATTTATTGTGGGGATCTGTGCGTGTGTTCAAAGCAGTCCTGTATTTTCCTGTTTTTTTTTTTTTTTCTAAGATTTTATTTATTTGTCAGAAAGAGAGAGAGCACAAACGGGGGTGGCAGGGAGAGGGAGAAGCAGGCTCCCTGCTGAGCAAGAGACCCAATGCAGGGCTCAATTCCAGGACGCTGGGATCATGACCTGAGCCAAAGGCAGACGCTTAACGGCTTAGCCACCCAGGTGTCCCTTGTATTTTCATTTTTGTTTTCTTTAATAATTTTTTTATTTATTTGACAGACAGGGATCACAAATAGGCAGAGAGGCAGACAGACAGAGAGCGGGGGCGGGAAGCAGGCTCTCTGCCGAACAGAGAGCCCGACGTGGGGCTCGATCCCAGGACCCTGAGACCATGACCTGAGCCGAAGGCTTAACACACTGAGCCACCCAGGCGCCCTGTATTTTCATTTTTAATGTAGTCACCTATATTTGTTTTTCAGAAGAGCATGATTGGGTACTCATGAAATAGTAGCAACTGCCAGTATATATTGGGTGTTCTGCCTTCTGAAACTTGGTATCTCTATTCCCCCAGCTGTCCAGTCAGACACACTTGACCCCGCTTCAGGCGTGAATACACCTACCACCGCAACAGCCCCGTCTCCTGCTCCAACAACTCCGTCTCCTACTCCAACAGCCCCGTCTCCTGCTCCAACAGCCCCGTCTCCTGCTCCAACAGCCCCGTCTCCTGCTCCAACAACTCCGTCTCCTGCTCCAACAACCCCGTCTCCTGCTCCAACAACTCCGTCTCCTGCTCCAACAACCCCGTCTCCTGCTCCCACAATAGCATCATCTACTGCTCCCACAAAATCTCCGTCATCTACTACCGCTCCCACCACACCAACTCCACCCCCTCCCTCGGTTTCTGTATCAAGTCCAGTCCCAGCCTCCACAGTCACGCCTACAGAAAGTAAAACAAACAGCACTGCTAAAACCACACCTATAGCTGCCACTAACACCACCCCCCCTGGAAGTGGTAATTTGGGCTCAACTGCTCCAACAAGTAATGGATCGACCATCACCCCAGGCACACAGAATAATTCCTCAGAGGCTGTTACTTCAGTGACTTCTGGCAACATCACTCTGTCCACAATCAGCACCCCAAACCCCGGTCCCACAGGTAAGAGCGATTCCTTCCCTCAGAGACTGCTTACTTGGGGAGCTAGGACATTGTGGAGGACGGTAGGTAAGTGTGTTCTGCTGGCGGAGAGAAGTGGGTATAAAGACGCCCAAGGTTTCCCTGACCATGAACCCCTGGAATTAAAAACACTGAGTCACAAAGGCTAGTAGTGATGGCAGAGACCCTAAAAGCTAAGCCACAGTTTCATTCTGCTCTCCTTTCCTTCCCACTTGCTGCTTGAAGCTAGATGTGGAATGTTTTTATGAATGTGGACATTACGTGAGCTACTTCTCCAGGAGATTTTTTAGAAATAGTTTCAGCTTCTCTGAGAAGGCCAGATCCCAACAAGCGCTGCCTTGCCAGCCGCACTTGTCTAGCTACCTGATCTACCCAAGGAACGAGTCTGTTCTTCCCTGACTCCTCAAGAGTATTAGTGAAAAGTGGGACATTACGATGGTGGACGATCACAGTCTGGAATTTGAGTTAATTCATGGACTTGGAGCCTGAGGGATAAAGTGCCAAACAACAGCAGTGGTCAGACAGCCCTAGACATGGATTGGGGCCATTGTCCAAATGACAGATGTTTTGAGACTACTAAGAGATGGCAATCTGACCTTAAGCCAGAATTGTTGAAACTACTTGCCTCATTTCCCAAAGTTTGGTCTAGAATAGGGGTCAGCCAACTTTATCAGTAAAGGCAAACTAGTAAATATTTTAGGTTTTGTGGGCCACAATAGGATTTCTGTTGGGACTACTCCCCTCTGCCATTTTAACACAAAAGTGGTCACGGTCAACATACAGAAGAATGAGGCTGGCAGTATACCAGTAAAACGCTATTTACATAAACTGAAGACGAGGCAGATTTGGCTCATGAGTCATAGTTTGCCAACCCCTGGTCTAAAATAATCCTCAGATCTAGGCTTGAAGGGTCTACATGAACCCTGTCATTTCCAGGGAAACTGAGGCCCAGTGAGGGCAGCAACTTGCCCAAGGTCAAAGAGCGAGCTGATGTCCCCCTACACTGACTACTTTTGGTTTCCCCAGTGTTCTTCAATAGATCTGAGAGATGGATGATGAAGCAAGTGGAGCTAGAGCCTGTACAGGGCACCTGGTTCCCAGTCTGCTTTTATGTTTGAAGGGCCCACTCTGAAGGCTAGGCCACCTGGGGCACAGCTGCAAGACCAGCTCCACTGGAGTCAGGAAAGGGAGCTCTTTGAAGCCATTCCTGCTTACCCAGACTTTCTCCTGGAGTAGGGCAGCCGCCTTGTGTCCTGGCCCAACCACTAGCTCACTGTGGGGAGGGGAGCAAATTCCTCTCTCTCTCGGCTTCAGCTTCCCCAGCTATAATAAGGTGTGACTAAACTAAATAGCCACCAAAATCCCTTCCAGCTGTACCATCCTGTGCCCTTATTCCTGGCATGTAAGACCAGCGGACAAGTCTGTCCTTTACTGCTGGAAAGAAGCCATACCAGGAGTTATTTGTCTGGTGTATCCTGAGTGGAGTTGACTCCATTTCTTCCCTGGGATTGTCCAAAGCATCCTTGCTTACTTATGGCTGAGCCTTTTTAAAAAACCCTTTTATTTTACTTAAAATTTTAACTCGTGCCTTGTTAGAGGGGTGGTGGCCCTGCTGTTTTTTTTATGACATACTAAGTGCTCAACACTTGCTTTGTCCCAGGAAGGCTTTTTTTTAAAAATTCTTTTAAAAGAATTATTTTAATAGACTTTATTTTTTAGAGCAGTTGTAGATTCACAACAAAATGGAGAGGAAGGTACAGGGCTCTCCCATATATTTCCTGCTTCCACACGTGCATAGCCTCCCTCATTATCAGCGCTCTTCCCCAGAGGGTACATCTGTGCCAACAGGTGAACATTCACTGACACAGCAGCATCATCCAAGGTCTGCGGGCTATGCTAGGGCTCCCTGTTGCTGCTGCACATTCTGTGGGTTTGGACGAATGTATAGTGACCTGTATCCAGCGTACGGTATTGTAGAACATTTTCACCGCCCTACCAATTGACTGTGCTCTGCTTACTCATCCCCAAACCAGTCCCCCCAACCCCTGGCAACCAGTGATCTATCTTTCCACTATTGCCACTTTGGGTATGGGTGTCCATGGTTTTGCCTTTTCCAGAAAGTCATGTAGTTGGACTCATGTGTTAGTCTTTCCAGGTTGTCTCCTTTCACTCAGTACTATGCACTTAAGATTCTTCCATATCTTTTCATGCTCGATGGTTCATTTCTTTTTAACTCTGAATAATATCCCACTGTCTGAATGTACTACGGTTTTACCCATATCATCTATGGCAGAACATCTCGGTTGCTTCCAAGTTTGGCTGATTACGAAGAAAGTGGTCATAAATACTCCTATGCAGGTTTTTGAGTGGACACGTTTTCAGCTCCTTTGGGTAAATACCAAGGAGTGCACTTGCTGGATCTTATGCTAAGAGTATGTGTAGCTTTGTAAGAAACTGTCAGACTGTCTACAAGGTGGCTGTACCATTTTGCTTTCCCACCAATATGAGAGTTCTTGTTACTCTGTATCTTCATCAGCACTATTATGTTTTTGATTTCTTAATAAAAGTGCATTAGACCCACAGTTATGGAAGGAAAGAAGCTTAAACAGTGCAAAAGTATATGCAGTAAGCTCCGGATCTCCCTCCTATCCTAAACCCCTAGGACACAGACCCCTGCTCCTTTCCCCAGAGGCAATTTTTGTGGCCGGTTTCTTTTATCTTTCTCCAGAGGAATGTGTGCAAATATAAGCATACATACTTAACATGTTTGTGCATATCCTTTTTTATCACAAAAGAGAAGATGCTCTACACATTGTACCTTATATTTAGTTTTTTTTTAATCAGCAATTTTTATCGTAGGTTCATAAGAACATTAACACTTCTTATCAATCACTCGAACTGTTCTCAAATCAAAGCTCAGACTCATTTCATTTGACAGAGATGAAGAAAATGGTCAGCAAGTCAACCATCTTCCTCCGACCTAACTCTACTCCCCGTTCCTACCACTTCTCCAGAGAGAGGAAAGATGTTGTGCCCTACCTGGTCTGAGAGCACCAGTCAGTGGTGTAGAAACCATTGCAGTAATTCCCAGCATCCATTCAAGTCATCCACTCAGAAAGCCGGGGGTGGGGTGTGCCCTCATCACTTCCTCTGAGAATTTTCACTGAGTTAATTTGCAAAGTCCCCTTACCATCCCTTTCCTCTCTTCGTGTGTCTGTATACCTTGTATGCTAACCCAAAGAGAGTACCTCATTTCTATTTGGGGGCTTCCTGCCTGTCCTTCCCTGTAAGACAGTTATGCATACTTCCCTAGAAAATAGGATGCTTTCTTTCAAATGGTACTAGGAAGCTCTGTCTAGTGTTAGAGGCCAGAGATACTAAAGATGGAATCAGGAGACTGCTGTCTCTCTGAGCAGACTCTTGCCCACCCACCTCTGTCTTTACTGTTGACAAGCACCCGGCTCCAGAATTTCTGCAAAAAAAAAAAAAACTACCTAGAGGCATCTGCTCTTCTAAAGGTGTACCGCGGATTAACACAACCAAAGAACAGAATGTGCCTAGGAGGCAGGCATGAAGATTTTTAAGTCTGTTTCTGGGTGTAATCTGTTGTCTTTCTGTGGATTTGTAACCTCTTTTTCCTCTCTCTCAGTTCCCATCAGTCCTTGCCAAGGAGCTCCCTGTCAAGATGGTTCTTCATGTGTTAGCCTGAACAATACCCATTTTTGCCTGTGCTCATTAGGATATTACTATCAATCTTCCATCTGCAGGAAAGGTGAGTTATAAGGGATGAGCCCTGTAGAGCTGCATTTCAGACCTAAAGGGAAGTAGAAAATGCAAAATAATGTAAAAAAGAGCCTCCAGAGTAGTAGAAGTAGAGGATAATTTATGGGCAACAGAGGCTCCTGCTTTTATCTTGGTGGAAACTAGAGGGACCACAAGGATTAGAGAGAGTCCAAAAACCAAACAGGTGTTCATATTTCAGCACTAATAATCTCATTTCTGGGATCCACTCTAAGTAAATGACCCCAAAGATAGGTTTGTGCATAGATGTTGGCTGCAAACTTTTTTTTTCCTTTTAAATAATCAGTAGCATGAAAACTGAAAAATGACTATCAATGAAGATAACACTTTTTTCATGGAGTATTATACAGTCTCTGAAAGCAGTAGTTATGAAAAAAAATAATAGTGATAGGGAAGGCGCCTGGCTGGCTCAGTTGGTAGAGCATGCAGCTCTTGATTTCAGGGTCATGTGTTCAAGCCCCACATTGGGCCCATGTTGAGCCTACTCAAATGAATGAATGAATGAATGAATGAATGAATTGATAGACAGTTATGAAGACTAGGTAATATTTGGAAAAATGCTTAGTATGTAACAATAGTTAAAGAAGACTCATGGAATGATGACAATGTAAACTACACATGGAAAAAAAGAGCTACGAGAAATATACCAAAACAAAAATGGTTGTGTTGGGTTGGGTGAGATTTTGGGTCACATTTTTCATCTTTCCAGACTTCCCATAATATCATCAATGTTTAGAATTTTTAAGAATATTCTGTGTTTTAAACAAAATGTAAATTGACCCTCTTTACATTAAATATTATGAAAAGATTCTGCTTAAATTTCAGGAAAGTTATTCCCTGGAACTATTACAGTGAAAGTATCAGGAACATCTGGTTTGGAAGATGGGAATTCTATGGCCTATCAAAAATTACACATTCAAATTACTGATTTTGTAAGTATTTTCCAGCCCTTTTCCCTGTATAAGTGTTCTTCATTCTAACACTTTCTTGCAACACATAGGACTGGTGTTCAGGTAGTACACACTGGTGTAGCTATCAGTTGCTGAAATAGTGAAAGGCACCTTTACTGGTTGGTAAATTGCAGCTGTCCTGAGCCCCCTGGTACCTGGTTGCCCAGGTCCTCCTCTGGGACCCTTGGCCCTCCCCGTGATCTGCACCTAGATGGATAATACCCGGCATGGCAGAGGGCCTTTAGAAGCTTTCTCCAGCCATGCCATGCCCATTGATAGAGAAGCTATTAGAATTTTTTTTTTTTTGAGTAGCCATGCCCAGCATGGAGCACTTCATGGGGCTTGAACTCATGACCCTGAAATCAAGACCTGAGCTGAAATCAAGAGTTGGACATTTATTCAACTGAACCACCCAGGTGTCCCTACAATATTTTTAAATGGACACATCAAAATAATGATGTTTTAAAATAAAATTATTTTCGTAGAATTGGAGAGAGAAAAAAAACTGAAGGTTTTTTTTCCTTTCTACAATCAAGTTTACATACATTTCTATACCAGTCTGGCTTTTTTTTTTTTAATGTTTGGTAAAGGAACTCTGTTTGAATTAATATCTGTCACTTTTCTCCACTGTTAAGAATCTCAAAATGAACAATAGCGTCATTTCATTTTGATTACTGTGAGTGAATGTGTCTGCATGAAAAGGAATGGAAATCTCCAATCTGGAGTCACAAATGTTAGATCTGAAGGAGCTTTTACAGGACCTTCAGCCAATGTTTCCGAAAGTTCAGCTTTAAAGGGAAAAAACAGTAGCCTGTAAATATGTCTTAGAACCCTAAGTGGAGAAACCCTTATAAAAATTAAAGAAGACATTGAAGACCGTATCTTTCAATTCAGAATTATTTCATTACAAAAGAGTTTTGCAAGCAGAATTGGTAGAACATAAAACATCATTGTCCAGATGATTTACAGATAGCATGGAGAGAGCTAGTGCTCATGACCAAACAGCCCATGCCTGGCGCTGCTAGGATAAAAACCATGGCTTTAGTAGCCCGGCCTTGGCCTTAGCCCCTTGTCATACCACCTGAGCACGATGAACCAGCTGACCATGACTTACCCTCTCATCCTGGTCCTACATTCCAGCTCTCCCACTTGGCTGATACTCAGGATATTGAGGATAGCAACATCAGTGTGTTCCTAATTCCAGGGAACCCCTGTGTTGTCCTGTGGCTTCACTGAGCAGCAGCCACTACGTCGCCCAAGCTTGCTTTGGATATGGGTGTCCAAAAGACCCCTCCTGCCCTTCAGAAACCGGTTTTAAGACTTGATCTCAGTCAGGTCTTAATAATTTCAGAGGAACCAGGAGGGAATAGAGCATTCTTCTAATTTCCAGGAAGCTCTTCTGAAGGGGTAGCCAGAACTCTTTGGCAGCTTCCTGGAGACAGGAAGAGAGAAGTAATTGACTTTCTTCAAGGTCCTCTTAGCAGACACTTTGTAGCCCTGGGGTGTCCCAGCCCAGGCTCTGCGTGTCTCACAGGGTCCATTATCTACCCAGCTGTTCCAAACAGTCTACAGAGGGATTTGGAGTTCCCCTGATGTGTATGTGTCTGGCATTTTATGTGTAGTATTTCAAATTCTCAAAACAGCCTAACAGAAGGGGTGGTACTATGGTGCTCTTTTGCTGATGAAGCCATCAAGGATCAGGAAGGTTAAGTGACTGTAGGTCACCCAGCTGTTGAGGGAAGAGGTAGGGACTTGAACCCAGACCTCTAAGCTGCTTCTCGCACTCCTCCCTCACCTGCTGGCTGTGTTGTGCAGTAGAAGCCTGGCGGGCCTGTTTGGGTAACTCCTGCCTTCTGGTCCAGACTTCAGTTTGAGACGTGTATATCCCAACATCCTCAAAGGGTGACCCGGAAGATTAAAAAATTAAAAAAAAAAAAAAAAAGGAGACACTTTCTCCTATGCCAGATGCTAATTTTGTAGTCTCTCTTCTTTGGGAATAAGAAAATTAGATGGGCTCTGGTCAGTAGGCCAATAAGAGGGACTTTGGAGGTCATCCATTGAACTTCCAGGCCTCTGATGGTTTACAGAAATACCAGCTGCTCCTTGCATTTAAAAGAATTGAAAAAGGCGTATAGATGTGTTCTGGACATAAGGCTACCCAGAAGAATTAGAGCGTCAAATTTATTTGAATTTGACTAGAAGAAAAGAGAAGTAACATCTTTCTAAAATGACATTGGTTGCCATGAAGAGAAAAATAATAAAAAGTCATGGATTATAAAAAGTTTGCACTAACCCAGTTCTGTGATATGTGAACCCAGTTCATATGATAAAATAGGGAGGCTGGAGCCCGCAGAGGGGAAGACTCGTCCAAGGTCATATCTTCCACATTTATTCCAGTCTGTCATCTGTCTGCCAGTGTTTGTGGAACATTTCCTGGGGGTTGCCCTGTGCTGAGTGCCGTGGACTAGGGGAGGTTATGTCATCAGAAAGAGAAAAAACACCCTATTCTTGGCATTAATGAACTTAACGTGCTCATTGGGACCCTCACCCCAACTCCACCTCACCCCTGCTAGAGGTTCCAACTGTATCTCTGGCCCCTTGCAAGTATCTGGAGTTCTCTGCCTAGTAAGACGTACCGTGCTGGAGCCCCACCCAGCTCCCAAAGCCATGGGTCACATATTCCATCTCACTGGATACACACCATAGCCCTCTGTGGTAGGAATTACTCTCACCTCCAGGTTTCTGAAGAGAAAGGTGAAGTTCAAAGCCACCGTGCAAAAGCTGACACGGAGAAATTTGGCTTCAGATATCCTTCCCCGTTCAGGCTGCTCCCTTCTGAGCCATGCTGCTTCTGAACATCCCTGTGTAGACTCCTTTCCTCTCCCCATCCTGGCACCACTGCCTAAAATGCTCTAAGGCTGGTCTTCTTTCTGAAGCTCCGCCCGATTCTCGGCAACCGGAAGTGTCTTTGAATCTGTGTGGTAGATTGTGTTGCCCTGTGGCGTTCACCTCTCCCCACTTCAGGGTGTAGTCCCCTGACTCATCACAGGGCAGGACCTGTCTCCGCCATCTGTCTGTGGCATGATGCCTTGTCAAGGTGAGCGATTAAAGAAGTGTTCCCTGTGGGAGTAGAGGAGTGCTCGAAGCGTGCTTGTAGAGAAGTCTTTAACAGACATGCAAACCCCACACGCAAAACTCCACGGGGACTTTGAAAACACAAACTGAGTAAGTTGGGCACCTTATTTTTAAAAGTATGATCACTGATTGGGCTGCGTGCCTTGGGTCTTTTTCCTAGATAACTCTGATGTTTCAGAACCGTATTAGTGTAAAACAAAAATTAATCAAAAGGTGTTAGAGGGGGCACCTGGGTGGCTCAGTGGGTTAAAGCCTCTGCCTTCGGTTCAGGTAATGATCTCAGGGTCCTGGGATCGAGCCCCGCATCGGGCTCTCTTCTCAGCGGGGAGCCTGCTTCCTCCTCTCTCTCTGCCTGCCTCTCTGCCTACTTGTGATCTCTCTCTCTCTCTCTGTGTTAAATAAAAAAATAAAAAATCCTGCAAGCTGAGATTTCTTTAAAAAAAAAAAAAAGGTGTTAGAGCCCATGTAAGGGACGGATTACTGTGATGAGCCACGTGTATTTACACAAATGAGGTTAGAAATGTATTTGTGTGAAAACTCAGGTGTAGTATCACGTTTCCCCCCTCTTTGTGGTTATTAATACATCTTTTCGCCTTCCTCCACAGTTTAAAAGCACATTTGCCAATTCTGATTACGGACAGACTGTGATTGATGAAGTAAGGTAAGTTTGCTATGGACGGATGGGATACTTGGGAGGCTGGTGTATGTTTGCCTAACTTCTGGTCTTCTCTCAAGTTCTCTGAGGCCCTTCAGTGGCAAATCATAAGAAGAGGTGGTCAGTCTGAGCACTGGAGAGGGCTGTGCTTCCAGTGTCACACTGACCCTGGCCTGGATGGGCCACTGGTAGCTTGGGGCAGCAAGATGCTGTCTGCGATTGTCTCCTTAGCAACCTGTACACGTGGCCCAGGGTCTCACTCGGACCAGTTGGTTTGGTTTTATTCCTTGGCTAAAACCACACCTGGTCAACCCCTAGAATGTGCATTCCAGAGGGCTAGGAAGGGAAGGAATGGCTCACGGTTGTCTCTTTTCTCATGGGATGGGAAGTAAGGGAGACAAGAATATCCCAGTCACAACCTAGCTACTGAGGGGCCAGCAGTGAGCTCTTTCTGCAGGAATAACAAGCAATTACTGAGCATATCCATATGCAGTGATCAGTGCTGGATGCCATCTGGGGACCTAGAGAGGCAGAGGAGTCTCACGAAGTTAGTGATTCCATTGTGGCCTTCTCTGAAGCATATCAATACACGTGCACTACAGGCTGGGGAAAGAAGATTCTAAGGTGAATGGAGTTGTACAGAAAAGGCAGCCCTAACACATTTTAGGGTTTTACTGTCGCAGCTGTCTTGATGAGCTTTGTCAGATCCTTTGTGGAATAAGACATGGCATACCTGTTTGATACACATATATTCAGAGAAGACCTCCTATAAAGGTGGTGAGGTTGGAGCTTGGGGCCTTTGTGAACAAGGGGCCAGTGCAGTTGGTAGCCAGGAGGCCAGCGGGCAGCCTAATGGAGGAGGCATAGGGCTCACATGGCGAGAGCAAGCCGCCGGCCGAGGCCCTGAAGCTGAATGTGGGTACACAGCAGACACCTGTTGGAGTGCCATGCATTGTTCCTGTCTGTGTCCCTTCCGGAATAGGGAACCCTACAAGTGTGATAGAGAGCTGGCCCCATGGGGTCATGGGGGGGTTCCCTGATACTGTTGCATACGTTTCCTTTTTTAAGGACTTACTGAAAGGGAGCCAGGAGTGTTCAGAGGCAACCTTCTACATAAGAGAGGGTTTCGGAGACGCATCAGCTCGGGTACCCGAGGGGATGTGCAGGGCCTTCTCTCACCTAGAAGGGCATTTCTTCGGCTCTGGTCCAGGGCTCTCTGCTCCCTGAGCTCTTTTCTCTACGGCACCAATGTTGGAATTGGAAGGATCCTCAGAATTTCTCTCTTAAATCTCTCTCTGGAAAAAGGAGGAGACTCAGCCTTGGGGAAGCTGTTCCTAGTCTCGTTACAAGCCTACTGCCCTGATCATTTATGCTATGTCATTTGTCATTAAATATGTGGTGGTTCCATTGTTCCTTTCATTGTAATATCTTGCCCCCTAAATTGGAGCGTGCTCTAATAGCTTCTTTGAATAAATTGTGCATGGCACTTCTTTCCTATCCCCACTGCAAAAAGATACCAGAGATTTCTGGTCATTTTTCAACTGATAAAGAAAGACTTGTTTCAAATACCCTTTTCTCACTGCCCTGTATATTCCCTAGCCACCCCTAAATCCTATCATGAATGAATCGTTTTACTTTAGAATCTGAAGCCCATTTTGTTTTGGGGGAATTCCTTTGGTGGTGACCATTCCTAAACACAGAATTTGGTTCCAATTTTGGATTTTCTCAATTGTCCTGAAGAACTAACATAGCTGTAAACATTTCCTAAGTGGGTTAGCTATGTTTCCAAGTTTCTGATGTTTATTCAAAAGTCAGAATGGAAAAAAAAAGAAAACAGGAAAAATATTATCATGAGTCTTAAAAATGCATAGCCAAGGTTGAAGAGGGAAGGAGTTTTTGAAAGTCCTTTTTTCCCCTCCGTACCTCTTTTAGTGGTTGTATCACTTGATTCCTCTTAGTGGAAGAATTAGAACTTGGCATGGCAGTTCTTAGGGCTCCAAACCGTAGTGCTCATTTCTTGCTCATTGCAGGCATTCGGTCTCTGGGGCTCTGATGGTGTTCTGTACCCCTGCTCCCTATGCCCCACCCTCCCTGTTTTAGTGTATCATGAGTACCAGCTCAACAGGAGACCTACTCTCGATTTTCTACAGAAAGGGGCAAGTTTCAGATGTTCCGTGTTTTACTTCTGGTTAGCTCCAGGCTTCTAGTTCCTAAAAAGGATTGTCTACAAGTTTACTCATTATCCTTCAACAGGACATCATTTGGCTAGAGATTACTGCTGAGCACACATTGAAGAGAGCCAGATCTCTGGGCCTATAAATCACCATCTTACTGAACCCTCAGGCCCACCGTATTCGGGCCCCACTTATGGATATAGGATAGTGGATCAGGATGAGAGCTGGGATGCCTGGATGGCTCAGTTGGTTGAGCATCTGCCTTCAGCCCAGGTCGTGATCCTGGAGTCCTGGGATCAAGCCCCACATTGGGCTCTCTGCTCAGTGGGGAGTCTGGTGCTCCCTCTGCCTCTGTGATCTCTCTCGCTCTAACTCTCTCTCAAATAAATAAAAATTTTTTAAAAGGGGGGGGGTGGTGTGCCTGGGTGGCTCAGATGGTTAAGTGTCTGCCTTCCTCTCAGGTCATGATCTCCAGTTCTGGGATCAAGCCCCATATCAGGCTTCCAGCTCACTGAGGAGTCTACTTCTCCCTCTCCCTCTGCTTCTCCCCCTGCTTGTGCTCTCTCTCTCTCTCTCTCTCTCTCCCCCAAATGAATAAATAAAATATTTAAAAAAAAAAAAGGACTAGAGCTGGGAGACTGGGGAGTCTGGGAGGTTCTGAAGACCGGTCTGTGGACCCTTCAGTTCGTTCAGTTCATCAAGTGATGGATTCCTTTCATTTTCAGCATCTTGTCTTCAGCAAGATCAGAGATGCGTGCTGGCAACAGTGCTGTTGTGGCTAAGGTCGTAAACATCTTCGCAGAAACTACAAAAGAAAATGAGAAGACTGTGTCTGAATCAATTAAAAATGCGATTCAAAGCAGCGCGAGTGATATGCTATACAATGGTAAGCATTTGGTACTTTTCTTCAAAGTCCCTTGAAGACCCACCTTTTTGTAAACATTTCTATTCTCTGTGAGAAGGGGGGGGGGAGAAAAGCAGGAGACTTGAGTCCACAGATGGGCCCTGTTCCAGTTAACTAGTCATTCTTCCTCCCTCTCTTCCTTTGCTTGGTTCTGTCCTTTCCGGCCGCCCCCCAACCCGTCATCACACTGACCAGTTAGTTTGCTTCTCTCTTCGGAAGGTAGGAAGATAGGAAGAAAGGAAAAACAAGAAGGCTTTATACCAAGCTGTAGATTCCAGATGATCCCAGAAAGACTTCCTTGCCCTGTTTCCCCTTCAGGCTGACTCGTCAGCCCCCAGCACAGCTGGAACAATTCACTTTTGCTGTGTTACAAAGCACCCTTAAGCTTAGTGGCCTGAAACAACCACCATTTTTTTATTGCCCTGCCATAATTCCCCTCCCTCTTGTCTTGATGACCATATTTTGGAATTGTCTCTGCTTCTCAGCCCGAAGTCTGTGTGATTATTACGGTTGTGAACCGGAGAACGAGCAAGACAACTGTGGAAATGGTTTGCTGTGTAAATGCAAGCAGGGGATGGAAAGACCTAACCCCCAGGTCCCCATGTGTGTGGGTGAGTGTTCCACTTGCTTGTAAGTGTTCTTCACAACCCATGTGTTCTCTCCTTTTGCATTTGCAAAATACGAGCTTTATTGCTCACATTTCCATGTGCATTCCAGAGTCTGAGGGTTGTGGATATGGGCTTTGGACACACGGACCTGGTGAGGCAGCTTGTATGCCTCTTATAAGGACCATTTTGGGTACGCAGCCAGGGAGCACCTCACTTTACCCAGGAAAAACAGTATTAAAAAGTCATGTTCTGTGGCATAGCACTTTGGGGGTCGAAGGGGTTGTTTCTGAAAATAACTCAGAAATTTTCTTTTGAAGCTTCTGCTCTCAGGTGTCCCAACACTTGCAATGCAGACCACAATAAGCAATGCTTAGTGAATAAGAATACTGGGACCCCTGAATGTGTGTGCCTGCCAGGCTACAAGGAAAGTGATGGCGGGATCTGTCAAAAGTAAGAGAAGTCACTCCTTTCTCATCTTCCACAATAAGAGATAGCCACAAGGGATAGAATGTATAGCATCATGGGTTGGAGTGCAGCCATACGTTGATAGGTGTAAGAGCACCATCCTGTAATCGTTATCGGCATCGATAGTTCTAGAACATTCTCTGTGTACTGGAACCGTGCTAGGTAATACGTGTCACACAGCAACACTGTCAGGAACAAATTCACTTCCCATTTGCCAGGGAGCAAAGTGAAGCTCAAAGAATGTCAGTAACAAGCCCCAGCTTCCAGGGCAACAGTTAAGTGGCAGAGCCACGTGGCCTTGCCCCCAAGGGGACCTACAATGTTCTGTGCCTCTGGGCTTCAGCTTAGTTTGAATTTCTGGATCTCCCCGAAGCTCAGAGGACGGAGGGTTCTGTCAGTAGGAAATGGGATCACTTGGAATTGTGTCCCCTTTTCTGCCTTCCAGAGCTCCATGGAAGGTGCTCATCTGGAGGAGTGGGAGCACAAGGAAAGGAAGAGGAGAAGGAGAAGGGGGAGCAGGTAGAATGAAAGGCAGATGAAAGGAAGACATAGCAGTTGGGTGGGAACTCTGATGTGTTCCCCACAGAGACTCCATACCATGGTTTCCATTCTTGTATTTTAGGTGTGCGTTTGGTTACAGTGGAGTTCACTGTGAAGACCGTGAGTATAAAAGTTTTGCTTTGTTATTAAGCTTCTGAGAAATAGGGAACACATTCAGAATTCTGCCCAGGATTCAAAGTCTCTGGTTCCCTTCAAAAAGAGCTAGAAAATCTGCCTGCAGTCTCTGTTCTGGGTCATGCCAGCCCATGCCTGCCTTGACGTCATGGGCAGCAGCCCCCCTGTTAAAGCAGACAGCAGAACCCAGCCCAAGCGGTGAGCTCTGGACTTGGCCAGCCCAGAGGAGGGCGTCCTGTCATTCTATTCATTTTCTCTTATAGCAAGGATAAAAGGCCAGAATATTCCAAAAATGTTTGTGGTCGTAGGAGAGCAGGACTAAAAACCCTTTAAATACTCAAGTCTTTTTTGTCCCCAAGCTGTTTATCAGCTTGTGATGTGTTGTTGCGAGTTCAGTTGCTTCATTCTGTCCCACACTCCACCCCCACAGGATTGGGACAATACTAACTTTATATTTTTGATTATATTTTAAATTTTACATAATGAACTAAAGACAGATGATCCAAGATGGAGGAAACATTACTGTTGGCCTCTCAGCCAGCCACAGAGTTGGTGGTGAAAGTGCTCTCAATTTCTACTGTATTTTGTTGCAAGGCTGGGTTTGCTAAGACTTTTCTTCCTTCTGGGCTTCCGGTGTGCGTACCTACAAGATGAGAGGTTGGGTCCAAATGACCTTTGAGGTCTTTTCCAGACTTGGACTGCACCCCTAGGAATCCAGGTTGGAGGTGGTATATATGGCAGTCATGAAGCAGAAAGAGACAGAGTGTTCTAGAACAGCACTGTCCAATAGAAATGTAATGGAGCCTCATATTTTATTTCAAACTGTAAAAATTCTAAGTATGTTTCTTAAAGAGAAATAAGTGAACCTGTTTAATAACATTTCACTCTGTGTATCAAAAATATTTTTCAACATGTCATTGTTGTAAGAGTTACATGACAAAAGTTTGGTTTTTTCCTCTTATACCGTGTGTTTGAAATCTGCCGTGTGCTCAGGCCACCTCATAGCCACATTTGCCATGCTCGATAGTGCAAGAGAATACAGGTAGCAGGTAGCCATGAGCCCTCCCCTCACTGATTCTAGCAAGCCTCTGTCAGTGACAAAATGTAACTCCAGCCTCGTTCCCCCTGCCTATCAGGAAAACCAGACTTGGTGGGCAGCCAGAGGCAGCAGAGCTTAGGAAGGGATATGTCCCTCTGTTGAGATCTCATCTCCAAAGAGCCCAGGAAGGCCTTGCCCCCAGACCACAGCCGCCTCTGTGTCTATGGTCTCCTTTTATGTGGCAAGGCAGCCTCTTCCGATCGGGTTCTAAGGACACAGTTGTGGGGATGGCGCTAATAGAGATGAGCCACCCCTCTGCCAGCCTGCCGCCCAAGCTGGCCCTGGTGGGGGTGGGAACTGCTGGGAACAAAGGGACCTGTGCAGTACCCAATGGGGGTTGCTTGTGGGAGGCTGTGCCTACTCTTTGCTTTTCCTTTTCAGAATTTCAGCTGATCCTCACTGTCGTGGGCAGCCTTGGCGGCGCCCTCATTCTCTGCCTGGTGATCGCACTGATTGTCTTAGCAAGGTACGGAGGGGACGCGTCCCTTTCCCCAGGGCACATCACCACAAGCATCATGCTCAGGGTTCTAGACATACCCAGTCTTGCCTGCCGGGGCAGAAGAAGGGAGATAAGGCGAAACCTCTCTAATACTGTTGGCTTTCTCTCTTACCTTCGTTTGCTTTGGCTTATGGAAGCCATACATGATTACTGAAGAGAACAGAAAAATGTGTAAAGGAGCACAATTAAAAAATCACTCAGAACTTAACTACCCTGAGACAACTAATATTTTGGCATATATCTTTCCAGATTTTTTCTTTTCAAATGATTTTTTTCTTTTAAGATTTTATTTGACAGAGGAAGACACAGTAAGAGAGGAGACATAAGCAGGGGGAGTGGGAGAGGGAGAAGCAGGCTCCCCGCTGAGCAGAGAGCCCAATGCGGGGCTCCATCCCAGGACCCTGGGATCATGACCTGAGCTGAAGGCAGATACTTAATGACCAAGCCACCCAGGCTCCTCTCAAATGGTGTTATAGACATAATTTTGTGTCCTTTGTGTGGGTTTTGTTTGTTTGTTTTTAGAGAGAGACAAGCACGTGCAGGGGGTGGGAGGGAAGACAGAAGGAAGAATACCCAGGGCCTGGAGCTTGACTCAGGGCTCAATCTCACAACCCTGAGATCATTACCTGAGCTGAAACCAAGAGTTAGACATTTAACCAACTAAGCCACTCAGGTGCCCCATCCTTTGTGTTAAAAAAAAATACATTGTGGAACAGCTTAACAAGATCTGTTTTTACTTAATTTTATAATGTGACATAACAACCATTTTCTGATGGCAATGAAATTCTCCATTAGTAGTTTTCAACCCCACTGATGTTGTCAAGGATCATTCGTCAAGGCCCTGGGCCCAGTACCCTGTGGCAGTGGGCCCGACCTGGGCTTCAGCTGAGCCCCGTGCCTTGTTCTCTCGGCAAAGCCATTTTGCAGGTGCCTTAAGTGCTCTTCCGAAGAACTTGAGTAGAATCCTTTCATTTATTCAACAAATATTTAGATAAATTTCCCTGCATTAACTGGGAGAGAGAACACTATTATCTCTATTCCATTCGAAATGTGCCAAATGGGGATGCACTTTGATAAAAACAAGCTGCTTGTGGGTGACACTTTGCTCATATCTTATATTTTGGCAAAAGAGGTATTTTTGCATGATAATATGAGAGGATAAATAGATATTGTTTCTTTTTTTTAGTCCAGTTTGATATTAACTCTTCCCCAAAGCCTTTATTACAAGGACGAAAAGCTGAGAACTAGAAGTGTGACCTTCCCTTTTCTAGGAAGATGGCCAGAACATTCTGTTCTGGAGCAAGGCTGTCTCCTCCTTTTGTTGGAGGATTGCCTAACTGTCTTGGGTCTCCAGCATCCTCAGGGGCTGAGTGTGGAACCTTGTGACCCCACGAAGGCTATGTTTCTCAGCTCCTGCTTCCTGCTGCAGAGCAAGGCTGGCTCCTAGTTCAGCCTCAGGTTCATGGTTCCTGGGAACACATCAAGAATTATTAATTGCTTGCCCATTCCAGAGAGAATGAAGCTTCTCTCCTCCTCTCCTTCTTTCCTTGGTTAGACAGGAGTGCTCCCAAAGGGTGGGAACTCTGCCATAGGCTGGGAAGGCTCCCGGGGTCATAAGGTGAGTGGGTCTCCCCTTATGACATTTCCGGCAGGCGATGGTCATCCTGGGAGTGCCCTGTGGGCATCATTATTATTAGCAAAATTTGTGTGAGACCAACCAAACTGGATGGCAGTGTTGAATCAGTGTTAATATTCTCGTGTTAATGGTTACAGAGAGCTTTAGAAGACTGTCCTAAAACTTAGGGCATGTACAATGAACGAAGTAGTGAAGCATTATGGGTAGTGGGATATCAGGTATAAGCGCTTATTCTTAGTGGTGCAGAAATGGTAACAGTTGGGGAATCTGGGTGGGGGTGCATGGAAGCTCTGTATAATTTTTGGTGTGTACCTTATATGTAAATTTGAGATTATTTCAAAATTTGAAAAAATTTTTTAAAAGAATACTAAGATTTGTTTCAAGGAACTTTCTGCCATCGTCAGATCCTAATTCTTGTCACCCTTTATAGCTCAAAGAACAAAAACAAGAATATTGAAGAAGAGAATTTGATTGAGAACGACTTTCAAAATCTGAGACTGCAGCAGACGACGACAGGCTTCAGCAACTCCGGATCAAATGGGAGCATCTTCCCTAAAGTCAGGGCAAATATCCCTGATCAGCCACAGAATCCCTATGCGCACCAGAGAAGCTTGCCTCGCCCTGACTATTAGGTGAGTCAGTGGGCTGGGGAGGGAGTGGAATGCCCAGGGCAGAGCAGGGACAGGGACCAGGCCATTGTATCTTCATATCCTGGCTGCAGGTTTTTTTGCTTTCGCTTTCTGATCAAAAGGGAAAGATCAGAGAATGCCCCCTCCTCTTGTTTTTGTTTTTGTTTTTTTTACTCCCTCTTATTGTTAAGTGGCCACCACTCGGTCCCTAACACTGACCATCTATGTCCTCAGCTATAAAAAAAGAAAAACAATTTAGATGCCCTTAAGGTCCCTTTGCATTATAAACTTTTCCGGATAGGATTCCAGTCATTGTGATGACAATTTCCAAGCTGTTTGAGGATCTAGGACCCAGGTCAAGGAAGAACTGTTGGATGTAAACAGGGTTCTGTCCCATCCTTCTAGCCTGCCCATATCAAGGCAGATCTCTCCTTTCCTCCCCCTAGACCTCAAGGCATAACCCAGTCAGTTTCTACAGAGATAAGGCAAGTGGGGCTGGTGCTGTTTTATTTCCCTTGGGAGGACTTTCAAGGAGCATAGCTTGTGTTCATTAGATTTGTATCGGATAATTGTCCTGGCCTTGCTTACTGTGGTCTGAATGAATCTTTAAGAAGCAACTTTGATGGGGAAGGGAGCCAGGGAACTGAGCTAGAAGGAAGGAAGGTGTGGGGGAAGAAAGGGAGGCCAGAGAAGAGAGAGGTTAAAAGAAGAGCAGCAAGGGGAGAAATTACTTCCTAAAGAAGCAAGAATAGGGGAGGAAGGGAGAGAGGGAGCAGGGGGCGGGAGGGGGGGGGGCCTAACTTCCAGAAGAGTTGAAAAATAAATAGGGTGGAGGAAGAGAAGGCAGCCAGAGGGCGGCAGAGGGGGCTGAGGAAGGGGGCAGGGGCTCAGCGTTCAGTGCACATTTCTCTCCTGCAGACTTCCCTGGGCGAGCACACTGCCCGCTGAGGCTCTCAAGTCCCTGTGACCGTTCTGGGAAAACCTGCCTTGTTTCTGTTTTGAAATTCCATGATTTATTTTGCACATGAAGTTTTCTTTAGTCGTAGAAATCATTAGTTTCATGTGGGTACAAGGGGTTGACTCACAGGAGGCGTGCCATGTTGGGCCAGACACGTGGTCTAGTCCTCAACAGCCAAGAGCCTGCGTTCTGTGGGAGAGCCCGCTGGCCCCACCCAAGGGGAGCCTTAACCGGCAGACTCCTTACAAACCTCCCTTCCTCCTTATGGGGGAGCCTTCACCTCAGGCATGCTCTCTACAGAGAACGCCTTAGAGGCAAAAATACGCAGGGGATTTAGAGCGTGGGTTTGACACCTTGCCCCTTCTGTTAACTTGCATCAGCTGTGTGATCTTAGATAAGTTATTTGACTTCTCTGGGTTTCTCATCTGTGACATGGACATAAGGATTTTTATCTCATAGGATAAAAATCAGATAAGCTACTGTGGACAGAGAACCTAGAACAGTGACTGTTCTAATTTAAAAAATAGTATTCAAACAGTGTTACTCGAAGTAATGGTACGAGTGTGTTAATCTGCTCTTTCTCGGATATATCGGTTGTAGTACTTCTTTTCTAAGAGTTTTGTTTTGTTTCTTTCCCCATCTCTCTCTCTCTCTCTCTGTCTAGAATGGTAACAACTAGGGACCCACCATGGCCCTCGACCCAGTGTCTGAGCTTTTGTTTTGAGTGTTTAAAAGACTAATGGAGAAGCGAGCAGCCATGAAGATCTGGCCTTCGGAATTCCTCTGCCACCCAGCACCCAGCCTCTCTGGATGGAAGTTGTGACTGTTTTCAACGGATGCAGCTTGTTCGCTACGCACCTATCAAATTAAATGCATACAGATGCTATTAGTACTTGTAAGACAGATTATTTTGTCCAATCGGTACAATGGTTAGGTTTTTTTTTCCTGGTAAGGCAACAATAACCATTTCCAATCTAGAGGAAAGCCTCCACGATTGTTGATTCCCGGGAGAATGTGCCTTTGAGTTGATCACCTGCAGATCTGTGACCTAATTCTGAGTGATTCTTAGGCATCAGCTATAGAGGTCCCAGGGTGTGGGAAGAAATACCATCTTTTAAGGTTCTCGGGCTCATTCTCTATTAAGTTAAATAGAATGCTACTTCTGTCCCTCCAGTGTAGGCATTTCATCACCCTTGCCTTGCCAGGAACCTGTGACCTGGCCTCACACCAAGGACATAGAAGAAAAGACATGTCTCTCAGCCTGCCCAGGAGGGCAGGATCTTTTTGATTTTAATTAGAAGGCCCAGACTAGAACTGCCCACCATGGAGTACATTCTAGAGTTTCTGAAATGCCAGGAACTGGTAGAGGCGGAAGAGGAAAAAACAAAAATAAAAACCATAGCCAGGAGTAGGAGGAATAGAGGCAGAGGGAAGCTGGGCTGGGAGGATGACTACAGGACAGTGCACATGGGGTCCACCTTGGTCCTCAGATCCCCCTCATCGATGAGCGAATGGACATTTCCTCCGATTCATGTACTGCCCAAAACTTGGAGCCTAAGGGAGTGTGAAGAGAACACGCCAGGAGCGCAAGCTGGAAGACACTTTGAAATTGCAGATTCTGTTTGGCTGATGGGGAAAGAGGGGCTTCTGCTCAGGCTCCAGATGTCCGGCCTCGGGATGCAGACTCCAGAGCTCCTTCATGGAGGCCTCAGCCTCCTCTGTGGCCACCAGCATGCACACAGCCACAGCCAGCGCATGCTTTCTTTAATGTTAATAGTGTCCTTGTTTGTGTCTAATGTCTGGTCCCCTTACAAATTATTTTTATTTGTTATTATTATTCTTACTATTAACTGTAAGAGGTAACGAGTAAAGTGTCTTTGGTAGATGGTGTCCTTCCTTGTGTTTGGGCCCTCTGGCGATGCATAGAGCAGTAAGTCCTTCCTTCCTTCCTTCCTTCCTTTCTTCCTTCCTTCCTTCCTTCCTTCCTTCCTTCTTTCATTCCTTCCTTCTTTCCTTCCTCCCTCCCTTTCTTTCTTCCTTTCTTTCTTTCTCTTTCTTTCCTTTAACTTAAAAAAAAAAAAATTCACATTTACCTTTAGAGAGGTTGGGAGGTGCCGCAGGAGAGAGAGAGAGAGAATCTCAGTCATCCTCCCCACTCAGCACAGAGCTGACATGAGGCTTGATCTCACGATCCTGAGATCATAACCTGAGCTGAAATCAAGAGCCTGACGCTCAACCAAATGAGCCACCCAGGTGCTTCTATGCTCACTTCCAGTAACAGAAATGACACATGGCAGACTGACTGATATCTGTAGCCCTCGTTAGGGGCTGTTAGACCACCCAGGATAATTTTTTAATTGTGTAGTAGATGTTTCTGGCTGCTGTCCCATGAACATCCTACTTCTCTCCCATTATGAAGCTGCCAAGCATTTTGGGTGGGGCCATTCTGACCTCCAGCTCCAAGGGCCCAAGCCAATCAGTGGAACCCCATTCTCCCTGAAGTTGATGGGTTTAGTGAGCACATGGCATAAGTGGATGCAGCTAGAATAAAGCCTAGGACACCTGGGTGGCTTAGTCAGTTGGGAGTCTGCCTTCAACTCCGGTTGTGGTCCCGGGATCCTGGGATTGAGTCCTGCATCAGGCTTCCTGCTCAGTGGGGAGCCTGCTTCTCCCTCTCCCTCTACCTGCTGCTCTGCCTACTTGTAATTTCTCTCTCTGTGTCAAATAAATAAAATCTTAAAACTAAAAGAATAAAGCCTAAATTTTACTAGGAGGCTTGGAGAAAGAGAAACTCTTTGTTCTCTTGACAAAGTGGACTTAAGGAAGTTGAGGCCTTGGACTGCTTCAGTTTTGCTGAGCTGACATTCTCTTAGCAGAGCTAAGAGAACCATGGAAAAATGGGGCGGGAGCCCTGATCAGACTATGCCTGAAGCATCTGGAGTTTACTGTTGGTCCACTGTTGGAGCTGAAAGCATCTTCACCGACACCACTTGGGTTTACTCTTGTGTTCACAAGGTTAGGGGGTAAATGGGATTAAAGAAACACTCTTAGGAACTCTTAATACCTATAAAGACATTAGCTATTCATCAGGTAATAGCAACATAAGTAATATAGATGTAACAAAATGGTTGACCTTTTTAAAAAATATATTTATTTATTTGAGAAAGACATCGAGAGAAAGCATGAGCTGGGAGGAGAGGGAGAAGAGGGAGCCTGACAGTGCTAGATCCCAGGACATGACCTGAGCCAAAGGCAGACTTAACTGACCGAGCCACCCAGGAGTCCCAAACTGGTTGACCTTGTAACATGCTATCACAGACTTTATTCCTGACCTGCATGTTACCTCTACATTTAAGGATGATTTGTTTTTTCAAAGATTTTATTTATTTGACAGAGAGATCACAAGTAGGCAGAGAGGCAGGCAGAGAGAGAGAGGAAGGGAAGCAGGCTCCCCACCAAGCAGAGAGCCTGACGCGGGGCCCGATCCCAGAACCATGAGATCATGACCTGACCTGGAGGCAGAGGCTTTAACCCACCCAGCCTTGAGAGAGAGTGTGTGAACATGGGGGGAAGGGAATGGAAAAAGCAGACTAGGGGATCATGACCTGAGCCAAAGGTGGACACTTAACCGGCTGAACCACCCAGGTGCCCCTACATTTGAAGATGATTCTGGATTCAGTGTTAGAAGTAGGCTGTTTGAACCTCTCTTCTAAAGAGTCCCTCCTTCCTTATGGCGTATTGGACCTCAGTGTGCCAGTTTCCATCACTTTGCAAATGTCCTGGGCCATACGAACTCTGGCTTCATGACCAGAGTATCACTCATTTTTCACAGACTCTCGTTGCTATTGTTTAAATAGAAGGAATTCTCTAAATATATGTGTAATGTTCATGAAATGACGTTCACATTCAAAGTTGCTTTTGAGTCTTACATAATATGACCTACAATTCATTTGTTTCTGCTCACTGGGAACTTCGCAAAGTTTTCCACACTTACGGTCCGCCAGCCTTGGAGGGCTGTCAGAACAAACTTTCTAAGATGCGAATCTGGTCACGATGCTCCCTTGCTTGAGGCTTTCAGAGCTTCTCCACCGAGAGAACAAAGCTCACAGAACTGAGGCGGACTCTCGTGGCTCATGTCTCCTGGTGACCGGGCTGCCACCACCAACTGCTCCAGCTTTGCTGAATCTCCCCACCCCACCAGAACCTGCTGTCCTGCAAACACACCTCCTCTTCATAACTCCATTTCTCCACTCATGCTGTTCCCTGCACTGGGAAAGCCCTTTCCTTAAAATCTTATTTTAAAAAACTTGGTGCGGGGGGCGGGGGGGGGGGTTGCGCCTGGGTGGCTCAGTCAGTTATGCCTCTGTTCAACTCAGGTCATGATTCCCGAGCCCTGGGATGGAGCCCCACATCGGCCTCCCTGCTCAACAGGGAGTCTGCTTCTCCCTCTGCCTGCCACTCCCCTTGCTTGTGCTCACTCTCTCTCCCTCTCAAATAAATAAATAAAAACTTAAAAAAAAAAAAAAGCCCTTTCCTTCAACAGTCTCATAATCACCTCCAGCTGTCTTCATCAGCTAAACCATCATCCCCTGTGACCAGCTTTTCCCAATCTTCTCCTTCCCCCCACAGCCCTCTCCAGGAGAGGTACACCTCCTTCCCATCCCAGCAGCACCCTGAATCTCTTTCCCCAGGAAGGAGGTGGCACACGGTGAGTCTGGGTTTCCTTCTCCCCAGGAAAATGACTGGCATGGAATATTAAGTAATTGTGAAACAGCAATGTAAAGCCGGCTCTCCCCGCTCGGTCTCGAGGAGTAAGTTCATTACATGGTGATGGTTCGTTGTGGTGATGGTTTCACAGGTGCATCAAAACTTGTCCAATGGTACACTTAGTATATATACAGCTTATTGTATGTCCGTTATATCTCCACAAAGCTATTTTTGTAAGTGGGGTGTGGATTCTCACACAGGGGTCTCTCTGACCTTGACAGAGGCATCCTCTGATCACGGCTCTAAGACGGGACAGGAATGTGCACATGTTATTCTGCTAGTCTCTCCACTGGAATGAAGGTTCTCTGGAGTCAGTAATGGGGGAAATGAGCTGGAGATGGCGCGCTGCCCAGCCAGTGGCAGGTCTCAGCTGTACATTGGTGTCACCCGAGGTTTAAAGCTCACTGATGCCTGGGCCCCAGAGCACTCCATTGGTCTGGGGAAGCCTGAGCATAGGGATTGCTTAAGCCCCCCGGGGTGACTGGAATGTGCAGCAGATTTTGAGAATCACTGTTTTAGATCTGTGAGTGGTTTGGCTCCCCACAGCTGAGGCCCAGATCACATCATTTCCCATTCCTTCCCCTGGGAGTCCAGAAACCAGGAGTCTGTTGTGCACAAGAAGCTTCAGTGGGCTCTGAGCATCCTCTGGAGAAGGACAGGCCTCCAGTTGCCATTAACACCCAAACAGTTTGAGACATAAATCTCTGGGGCAGTTTTGCCCCTGAACCAAACGACCCCCATCCCTTCCCAGCAGCTGGGCAAATTTCATGGCCAGTAGGTGGCGCTATATCCTTTGACTTTCAAAAAACCCAACCTCGGACCAGGCAGCTCTTTCAAATGCTCCTTTGACATCCTTAATTTTGATTGCACTAATAATTTCCCCTCGACTTTTCCCTGACCTCTTCAAATGCTCTCTCTTGTGCCAGAGAAACATGGATGTTTTCACTCTCATAATATTTGCGCCATTTTTACTGGGTCCTTAGAGACCAGACATGGTTCCCTTTATTGGCTCTAAAATACCTGAGTATTGAAGTAGTGTTAATATCATATTATGGTACATAAAATTTGATACAACTATTTAGATAATCAAGGTTTTCTTTCTTTCTTTCTTTCTTTTTTTTTTTTTTTTTGAGTGGGGAGAGGCAGAGGAAGAGGGAGAGGTTGAATTTTAAGCAGGCCCCATGCCCTTCTCTGAGCCTGATCTGGGTACTATCTCAACCCTGAGATCATGATCTGAGCAGAAATCAAAGAACTGAACACCTAACTGAGCCACCCAGGTGCCCCCATCAGTGTTTTATTTCATGGTGATTTTCCAAAGTAAAAAGAGGAATCCATTTTCACAGAAAAATTCTTCAGTTAAGAAAACAAAATGTCACCAGTGGGAGGTCTCTTTCATCCACTTTCATGAGGTAACCAGGTCTGGATGGGTTATTTTTTATTTTCATTTTTTACTTTTTCCATTTTCAAAATTTAAATTCAATTAATTAACATATAATGTGTTATTAGTTTCAGAGATAGAGGTCAGTGATTCATCAGTCTTATATAACACCCAGTGCTCATAACATCACATGTCCTCCTTAATTTAATGTCCATCACCCAGTGACCCCCATCCCCCCACCTACCTCCCCTCCAACAACCCTCAGTTTGTTTCCTATGATTAAGAGTCTCTTATGGTTCATCTCTGTCTCTGGTTTTGTCTTGTTTTCGTCTCTTCCCCTATGATCTTCTGATTTGTTTCTTAAATTCCATGTATCAGTGAGATCATATGATAACTGTCTTTCTCTGATTAACTTATTTTGCTTATCATAATACCCTCTAGTTCCATCCACATTGTTGCAAATGGCAAGATTTCATTTTTTTTTTAAAGATTTTTATTTATTTATTTGACAGAGAGATCACAGTAGACAGAGAGGCAGGCAGAGAGAGAGAGAGGGAAGCAGGCTCCCTGCTGAGCAGAGAGCCCGATGCGGGACTCGATCCCAGGACCCTGAGATCATGACCTGAGCCGAAGGCAGCAGCTTAACCCACTGAGCCACCCAGGCGCCCCAAGATTTCATTTTTTTGATGGCTGCATAATATTCCTGTGTGTGTGTGTGTGTGTGTGTGTGTGTGTGTGTGTGTGTGCCACATCTTATTAACCTGTCAGTGGGCATCTGAGCTCTTTCCATATTTTGGCTATTGTGGAAATTGCTGCTATGAACATTGGGGTGCACGTGCCCCTTCAGATCACTACATTTATATCTTTGGGGAAATACCCAGTAGTGCCATTACTGGGTCATAGGTAGCTCTATTTTTAACTGTCGAGGAAACTCCATACTGTTTTCCAGAGTGGCTGTACCAGCTTGTATTCCCAACAGTGCACAAGGGTTTCCCTTTCTCTGCATCCTCGCCAGCATCTGTTGTTTCCTGACTTAACTAATTTTCTGGCTGAGTTTTTTAGAGAATGAGGTTGGGGAGAGCCCTGGGGTATAGTATGGGGGTCTTCCCCTCAACCTCCATGCTATGAAATATGGTTTCTTTTATTCAAAGAAACTTAGGACAAAATCATCAAGGACTCAGTAATTCCTGCAAGCCTGATTTTCTGAGCTCACAGTGATGACATATGGTCCATTGGAAGAAAATTCTTCTGCCTCCAGGTGAGAAGGAAAACATTCTGCAAAAGTCTATTCTGGAAGGTTTGCATTAGGTATCAAAGGATGAGTCAGAGTTTACACGTTGGAAAAGATCAGGGATAAAGACTTCTGTGAAGAGGAAACACCAATGTGCAAAGGTGAGAGTGTTTCTGAGGCTGAAATGCCGGGTCTGGAGCAAAGGGCCTTGTGTGTTATATCCCCATTGGATTCCTGGACTTTTGGTTACACCAAGTATGTACACTGCCTTCTTTTTCTAAAGAGCAGGCTAAACAGCTACAATTGGTAAGGTATTTACTCAAGTCCTGTCTTCTGTAATAGTTATTTTTAATTTTTTAAAAGATTTTAATATATTAGAAAGAGAGCAAGAGATCACAAGCAGCAGGGAAGAGCAGAGGGAGAAGCAGGTTCCCTCTGAACAGGGGGCCCAAGGCGGGGCTTGATCCCAGGACCCCAGGATCATGACCTGAGCTAAAGGCAGATGCTTAACTGACTGAGCCACCCAGGCATCCCTCAAGTCCTGTCTTCTGAGGTAGAGTAACTTGCAAGCCCTTAGTGGTCTCTCTGGAAGGAGGGAGCCCAGCTTCCTCAAGTTATGGCTCACGAGCACTCCGCCTCGGGTCTAGCTTGGCTCTGTCCTGCGCGCCACTTGGAAAGCAGTGACTTGGGTGACTTCGACTAAGAGCCGCAAACCCCCACAGCTAATTACATTTTGGCCTATTGATCTGAGGGTAAAAGGCCCTGTGTTTGCTGTCAGTGAAGATTTAATTGTGACTAGGGACGGATGCTGGAAGGGCATGCATGGCACTCTCTGTAACAGAAGGCCCACTGTAACCCTGGAGGGCCACCTTTCGGACATGACTTAAACGACTAGTAGGTCAGAGCTATTGCCCTTAAAAGTCATTTAGGTCCGCCTCCCAAATTTAGGAAGTACCAGGCAGATTCAATCAATAATTATTGAATGCCTACTATGTACTAGGAATTTTTAGATGCGTTTACTAATTTAATCTGCACACAGATGTTTTCTAAAGTAATCACAAGACCTATTAGATGACACTGCACTTTAGAAAATATTAATTTATTACTGTAAATTTCTTTAAAATGCACTCAAATTATATTAAGACCATGTCGTAGTCACACTGACGATCAGAAATTCCAAATGAGGCAGGTGTCATATCATAGAAAGGAGAGGGGTCCCTGGAGTCAGAGATCTCAGCTCTGTCACTTATTAACACTTTTCCAAGCCCCAGTGTCCATGGGGGAGAATAAGGCATGTTTTATGGCAGTTATTTGTATGAACGATACATACTCAGCTGGGCACCATCCTCTGGGCCTTTCTGAATGTGCAGACCCTTAGAACTGCATTTGTCTTCGTGAGGAAGCTGGAAACCCATGGAACTATTTGGAAATAGAATGGCTTGTAATCCAGGGAGTCTCCTACACCTGTGCAACCAGGCTCCTACCTCCTACCTCCTTGCACCGGAGCTGACTGCTATGCTGGGCTGACCCTGGAGCTCTGTGTCTTGGAGGCTGCCATGCTGGTCTGCTGTGATTTTTAGCCACATTTTTAAAAAAGATTTATTAAATATACATATATAAGTATATATATATATAGAGAGAGAGAGAGAGAGCGCGAGAGCGAGCGCACATGCATGCTCACATGTGTGGCAGGAGGGGGAGGGGGGATGGAGAGGGAGAGTAGACCCCAAAGTGGGGCTCAATCCCATGACCCTGAGATCATGAGCCAAGTTGAAATCAAGAGTCAGACGCGGAATGGACTGAGCCACCCAGCTGTGTTATTTATTTATTGAGGGGGGGAGGGGTAGAGGGAGAGAATCTTAGGCAGACTCCCTACTGAGCTCGGAGCCTGCTTGGAGCTTGATCTCTTGACCCTGATATCATGACCTGAGCTGAAACCAAGAGTTGGATGCCTAACCAACTGAGCCACCGAGGCACACACCACACCAGCCACATTTTTTGAGTAAAATGAAGCATGGCTTCTGGAAGCCTTGGGGTTGGAGTGTCTCTTTGAACCTAGGAGGAAACTCTGGAGGGCACTGTAGACATCATGTGTTATGATCTCTGAAATGTTAGAGCGGATGGTGACCTACCTGTACCGAAGCTAAGGAAGAGGAAATTATCGAAGAAGGAGCTTACAATCAGAGTAACTTAGCTAGGGAGTTGATGGAGGCTCCTGGGACATTATTTAAAGAGCCAGGGCAACTATTTGCAGAGGCTCCCCTCAAAACAGGTCCTCACAGTCTTCCCACGGGCCTTGCATCCTCTGTTAAAGGGCAGTGGCTTTTTGAAGGACACCGTTGGTACAACAGGTTATGTAAACCAGAGCCTGCTGCCGGGTGCCAAACACATCTGACTTCACAAGTAGTAATCACAAAGCCAAGTATGGCATGGGCTAGAGTCTTCTCTTTCCACACAAGCAAACTGAGGTCCAAGGAGGGGCAGGAAGTTACATGGTTGTTCAGGTAGGTTATGACATTGAGACTGGAGATCACTCCTTCCGATTCAGAGCCCAGATTTCTAGTTTTTCTCGACTAGCCATTAAATATGAAGACTATATTCTTTTTTTTTTTAAGATTTTATTTATTTATTTAACAGAGAGAGATCACAAGTAGGCAGAGAGGCAGGCAGAGAAAGAGAGGGAAGCAGGTCCGCTGCTGAGCAGAGAGCCTGATGCAGGTCTCAATCCCAGGACCCTGAGATCATGACCTGAACGGAAGGCAGAGGCTTTAACCCACTGAGCCACCCAGGCACCCCTGAAGACTATATTCTATAAAAGGACAGCAGCCCCCCTGCACAGAGGCTAAAGTTGGGTCCCAGGCTGGTGCTTGATGCCTCCTGCAGGGCTTTGGCCCATGGCTTCTTGCAGACCCAGTAGTTACTTCATCTCCACCCCAAATCTGGCTCCCCAGAAAGAGGTAGGGGGTCAGGAGCTTATCTTACCTTTGGAAGATCTGTAGAACTCCTAGCTAAGCATTCTCTTAAGGACCATTGAGGGAGCTAAGACAAGGCAGAAGAGAGAGGCAGGAAGGAAGTGGGAGGTAGCAGGTAAGGGAATGGAGTGTAGGTGAAAAGGAGGACAAAAAGAAAATGGTACTCAAGTGGCCAGGGCAGAATGCTTGCTCAGCTTCCGGCAGCATGCCCAAGTTACTGGCTTCCTCCTTCTGGTCTGCAGATGTCTCCGTCCCTGCCTATGTCCCTAGTGTTCACTGCTTTCTGTCCCATCCTCCTACTCTGTGGCTTTTATCCACGCTACATCTCTATGGACCACACCTGCTCCCTGTGTGGGACACCTGTGTCCTTTCCCCATCCCCTACTCACTCCTTTTTTCCTGCCACTTAACTCTTAAAGTCTCTAGACGTAATTAATTAAAAAAGGGGTATGTGTATGTATGTATGTATTCATTGTATGCATGTATGTATAATGAATGTATTCATTCATTATACTTTTTATTGAAATCATTGGAAAAGAGGGGTGCCTGGGCGGCTCAGTGGGTTAAAGTCTCTGCCTTTGGCTCAGGTCATGATCCTAGGGTCCTGGGATCAAGCCACCATCAGGCTCTCTGCTCAGCGAGGAGCCTGTTTCTCCCTCTCTCTCTGCCTACCTCTTTGCCTACTTGTGATCTCTGTCTGTCAAATAAATGAATAAAATCTTAAAAAAAAAAAAAGAAATAACTGGAAAGGAATCTATGCCTTTAGGTGGTATGAGGTAGCTTCTAGAAAGACAGAAACAAACTGTGATGGCTTTGCTATAGTGGAAAAGGGGCATTTAGGGAAGCACGCCAATGGTCCTCTCTGGGTAAAATTGCCCTACAGACAATTTTAAAGAAAAGTTTTCTAAAAAGAAAACACTCATGCCAATATTAGTTGAAAAACATAACTTTTACTGTAATTTTATTTATGGGTATTATTTTTAAATGTTTTAGTTCATGAAAACTGGAAAATACTATCTTAAAAGTACTTTCAAAACTAGCTTTTGAAAAACTGCTCTCAGAAAGATATAATAATGAAAGTTTTCAGAATTGATAATTATATAAACAGAGAGGGTAGAAATACACAACTTAGGGTGTGCTGGCTACTTCATAAAATAAATTTCATGATCACATGTGTTACTTAGCTTCAGAGAAACACATTTGTACATTAAAAGCAACAACCACAAGCAGAAACCCCTTTCCTTATTGCTGAAAATCTCTGTCAAGACCTGTTTTGTATTCCATTTCTCAGTGTGCAATTCTACCCACCTCAGGCTTGGCATAACCCCAATGTGCATCCTTAACTCCAAAACAAAAAAAATCACTAAGGGACCTACTAAAGGCCAGTTAACATTGTAGGCTGTTTTCACCAAAATGGGACCTGGTATCCTCACCATGACTCACCATTTGCTAATCTCCCGTGTTTATCCATTACATGGAGGTTGCCTTTAGGTTTGTTTTGGTGGTCCTTTGGGGGCTGTAAACTCTGAGAGTCAACATAGGGATTATTTTTTCCTAACCAGGACTGTTGTGTACAGGAGGAGAAAAACCTATTAGAACAGGTCATGATCCCAGGGATCATGGGATCGAGTCCCGCATCGGGCTCCTTGCTCAGCAGGGATCCTGCTTCTCCCTCTGCCTGCTGCTTCCCCTACTTGTGCTCTCTGTGTCAAATAAATAAATAAAATCTTTTTTAAAAAAAGAACATTTTCCTACAAAAAGAAAGAATTTGGTATTTTTAAAGTAAAAAGTTAATATTAACATTAAAGAAAATTTTATGTATGTTTCGTAGCCCTATTAATTGCTGCAAAAGAATTTTGTAGTATCCTGCCACCAGGGTCCTTCATTTCTTGCACTGTTACAAAACCTAGGTATGACTGTTAAAAGAAGAGTGAATTAAGCATATTACCTAAATAAACTAAGGTGAATGTGGTAGGGTTGTCTTCTGCTCCTACCTTGAACTTTCCCCCCTGCATATTAGATTATGACTACGTATTGGTAGAAGATTTTTGATCTGGATTATAAATTGAATTTCAGAATATGACAACTCACTCTGGAAGTGAGTTAGCGTGTAAACCTGAATTGTGAAATAGAGGAAGTTTTAACTAATCAATTTTTAAGTATTTTTTTTTAAATTACAGCAAAATGAACAGTACATAAAATTTACCATCTTAGCCATTTTAAAGTGTACAGTTCAGTGGCGTTAAGTGAACTCACAATGTTGGCCACAATCCATTCATTTCCAGAACTTTCCCATTACCCCAAACTGGAAATTCTGTACCCATTAATTAATGACTCTGTATTTGCCCCTCTCTTCAGGGCCCTGGTCATCTCTATTACCCTTTCTGACTCTATGAAACGGTCTATTCTAGAGACCTTAAATAACTAGAATCGTACAATATTTGTCCTTTGTGTCTTGTTTATTTCACTCAGCACGTTTTCAGGGTTCATTTGCGTTGTACCATGTGTCAGAATTTCATTCCTTTCAAGGCTAAATAATGGTCCATTGTATGTAGATACTACATTTTGCTTATCCATTCATCGGTTGATGGTCATCTGAGTTGTTTCCACCTTTTGGCTATTGTAAATAATGCTGCTTTGAACATGGGTGCACAGTTAGCTCTTTGAGTTCTCTCTTTTTTTTTTTTTCTTTTTAAAATCATTTTGGGTATATCCCCAGAACAGAAGTTGCTGGATCATGTGGTAATTCTATGATTAACTTTCTGAGGACAAAACCCTGTTTCATTTTAATTTTTTTTAAGGATTGTTATTTATCTGAGAGAGGGAGAGTGTGCTCATGCAAGCGTGAATGGGGGAGGGGCAGAGGGCGAGAGAGAGAATTCTCAAGCTGACTCCCTGCCCCCCAATGTGGTACCCGTCCCCCAAGCCGTGATATCATGACTGGATTGGACTAGTCGGGGAGGCTTTACCTACGGAGCCACCCAGGCACCCCCTGTTTTAAAACTAATAGGAATCAGGGGTGCCTAGGTGGCTCAGTCTGTTCAGTGGCTGACTCTATCTTGATTTTGGCTCAGGTCATGATCTCAGGATCCTGGGATCACACCCCTCCTCGGGCTCTGGGCTTCGGGCTCCTGACTTAGTGGGGAGTCTGCTTGAGGATTTTCTCTCTTCTCTCCCTCTGCCCCTCTGCCCCTCGCTCCCCACAACCCCTCACGCTTGTGCATGTGCACACACACTCTCTCCCAACTAAATAAATAAATATTTAATGTAATAAATAAAACTAATAAGAAACATAAAATTTCTCTGGGTTATCCTTGCTCAAACTTTGAGAGTCAAACCCAGTCCAACCAGCAGTCTCCTGCAAGCCCAGAAGCTCAGCGACAATCAGCAGTGGGTTGTGCCCAGGGCAGCTACAAGGGCAGCTGTTCCAGGAATTGTGAAAAATGCTACTTGTCTCCCATTCCTGAGGGGGTGCATCAGTGTACCCTGACTTTGCCTATTAGAGGAAGTCAAAGCATTCGAATGGCATTTCTACCCTCCAGCTTAATAAAAAGAATGAAGAGTTCTAGAACAGAATAAAAGCCACAAGCCAGAAACCAAAAGCTTCAGAGGGATTAGAAGAGGCATTTTCAAAGTAGTTCTAAGATAATGGAGGATGGGAGAATGCTTAGGGCAGGTCTGGGCAGGCTGGGAAACACCAGGTGGGACAGGACCAGGGCAGATTTGAATGTAGCACTTTCCAGCACTCTGCAGATTTGAGACTGCAGTCTAGGTAAACAGGGGTCTGTAACTCCCCGTTCCCCTGTTATTATACATTATATATATATATTATCCCCTTTCTATTATAATTTCTATTATACTTTCTGACTCCATGAATTTGCCTATTTTAGGTATGCCATATGAGTAAAATCATACAATATTTGTCCTTTTGTGTCTCATTTATTGAACTTAAACAAATAAGGGTCTGAGCTGTGAAACACCCTGTTAGGGGTGGGGAAGGTGATGCACAGATCAGACATCAAAAGGCTTAAAGGCTGCTTGATAAATCCAAATTAGTATGCTTATTGATGCAATATTTACTTGGTTTTTGAGACTTTCCTTCCATCTCTGCCAGACAGATCTTCTAAAATCACCACTTGGTACATGACAGCTCCCCGTTCAAACTCTCTCTCCAGCTTCCCATTACTTATGATCTGTGCCTCCCAAGGCTGGATAAGAGTTGCTCCCAAGGCCTCAGATAGACCCAGGGAAGCCTCTGCAGCACCACTTCTACTGAAAAGTATTTGGGAATGAGTGTGACTGTTACATCAGAGCAAACATGGGGATGTTATGGAGTGCAATGCTGGCATGCAGTTTAAGGACGAAATGCTGGCTCTCAGATTTGGAGCTCTGCCCCTAGGCACAGCATATTACAGGAATAAGTTTACTTCCTTGGGCATCAGGGCCCCACCTTGGCAGAGTCTGGGAGCGGAAGGGGGCACAAATGAAGATTAAATTCTAAACTCCTTCATCTGGGCTATTAGAACTATCTTCCGCCGGGCCCCTGGGAGCTATCACTTTGCTCTTTACTCCTTAACTGCTTCTGTTTTTAGTAAAGGCATTCTGAACCTTTCCGCAGGTATCCCAGCTCAGTCATTTCCTCCCGAAAATTAACACCTCTGTGCCTCACTGTTCTCATCTGGGTAACGGTAGGGTTGTGGGGAGGATTATGTGAGTTAAGGTGGTAATTTAGAACAGTTCCTGGGGGCGCCTGGGTGGCTCAGTGGGTTAAAGCCTCTGCCTTGGGCTCAGGTCATGATCTCAGGGTCCTGGGATCGAGCCCCGCATCGGGCTCTCTGTTCAGCGGGGAGCCAACCCCCCCCTCCTCTCTCTCTGCCTACTTGTGATCTCTGTCAAATAAATAAATAAAGTGCCTGGCTAGCAGCGCGTTCTCGGTCCGCGCCAGGCACCTGTGACTATTGCTTTCCAGACGAAGGCCACCTCTTCCCTTCCCGCCTATGAACCACTCCTGTTCATCCGTTCATAGAGGTCCAGCCCAAACCCATCTGTCCCTTCGCGCGCGCTGTCAGGGGAAGCTCCTCACTCTCAGCTCTCGGGGGCCATTTCAGAACTTGCTCAGATGTAAGGGGTAAGCTAGCCCGAGCATCTGTTTATCAGTTTAGCTCCACGAAAACCGCCAGCGTATCGAAATAAGGGAAGGAAAGGATAGCGGCATGTCGTCCAGTCTCGAATCCTCGGAAAGGGCAAAGCGCTGTTGAGGGAAAAGTGGACATTGCCTGGACCTCCACGCCCCACAGGTCCTCCTTTCCCGATCAAGTGCATCTCCTCGCATTACACCGGCGGGCGCCTCGGTTGCTCCTCCCGCGAGCGCGCGGCCGGCAGTGCGACTTTGGGAGAAACCAGACCGCCACGCGGGGTCTCACCGTCCTGCTCTCCTTCCCGAAGTTTAGCAACCCAGAGTAATGGGGGCCGTCCTCCGCCCCCTCCCGGGAGCGCCTGGCTGCTAAGAAAGCACAGCGAGACCCTCCCTAGCGCCTTCCCCCCGCCGCCCGCGCTCCGGAAGGGACTTCCACCTGGGAGCCCTGGGCTCCGCGTCCCGGGCGGGTCCCCGCGAGGGGCGGAGCTGGCCCAGCCCGGAGCTCGCCCCGCCCCGCCCGGCTGTAAACTGACCGTGTGGCAGCCAGGCGGGGGCTTAGGAAGGAGGGAGAAGGGGAGGAGAGAAGGGGGTGGAAAGTGGATCCTGGCGGGCGGGAGGGAGGAAGGGAAGGGGCGGAGGCGGAGGGCAAAGTGTGGCTGAGCGTCCCGGAGCCCAAGTCGCGGTCCCATCGCGGAGCCCGCCCCTCCCGGGCCCAGAGCCGCCAGCCCGGCCGTCCGGAGCCGCGACCTCCCCGTCCCCCACCCCGATCCCGGGCAGCCCCGGGACCCGGCTGCGAGCGCTGCGGGAGGGATGGTGGCGGCGGGGCGCGGGCCAGCGCAGCCGCCAGCTTCTCCCGCCCGGCCGCGGGCGCTGTGAGCCGGGCATGCGGCTGCGGCCCCCGGCCCTCGGCCCTCGCGCTCCGGCCCCGGCCCTGGGTCCCCGCGGAGCCCGCCACCCGTGCCGCTGCTGAGGCCGGGCGCCCCCACCATGCCGCGGGCCCCCGCGCCCCTGTACGCCTGCCTACTTGGGCTCTGCGCGCTCGTGCCCAGCCTCCCAGGTAAGCCAGGCCCCCGCGGCGCAGAGAAACTTTGTCCGGCGAGCAGCCGCCGGCAGGCAGCGTGGAGGGCCGGGCGGGGGGCGCTGTCGGAAGGGGAGAGCGTCTTCTGGGACCCCCAGGTGGGCGAGTCGCGGGGTACGGCCCGGCGGGGGGCTCGCGGGGTGCGTGCGCCACTCTGCGCGCAGCCTGCAGCCGCCCCGGCGCGCTGTCGTCCGCCGCGGGTCAGTCCCCGGCCGAGGAGGAGCCCTTCCTTCCTGTGTAAACAGCCTTGCCCGGCTGCTGACCGGCCCGCGTGCGCCCGCACCCAGTGCCGGGGGAGGGCGGCCGCCAGCCCTGCGCGGGGGCCGGGCCGCCGCAGTCCCAGGCACAAAGCGGCCCTTGTGGCCGACCCGGGGCGGGCGGGCTGCGGGGAGGCGCGGACGGATGCCGCGGGTGCCCCAGTGCTCAGAGAGGCGAAGGCCAGCAGGGCGGGGCGAAAGACCTGGAGCCCTGGCTCGAGCCGCTGCTACTCGGGACAGGGTCGTCTCTTGGAACTGAGGGTGCTCAGGGCGCCTTAGCATGTCCTAGGGTTTCACGGCACCCAGGCCGACCGCCTGCCTTTAAAGTTGTAATCCCTTCGCTTCCTCCCCCAAGCCACCGCAAATCCCGGGGGAGACGGGCGTCCCAAGTCACAGCTCCACCTGGACTTCCCCATCTGATTCCTTCTGCCTGGCTTTATCCGGGGATTTACACGCACTCGTCCCCCGCCCCCCGCAACATTCCCCTAACTCTGGGGCGTTCTGGGCGGGAGGATTAGGAGGTGTGCGATTGCTTTGGCGCGACTCTGCCAAGGGTTGGCAGCTGCGTGAGGAGCCCCCAGTTACCTGCTGTTAAGTTTTCCGAGTTGGGAGGCCCCAGAGGGAAGATGCTCTGTTTTGCGCCCGGCTGCCAGGCAGATAAGCTACCCCTAAGCCCTCCAAAACAAGCAGGAAGTTCCGATCTTTCCCCTTTCTTGGAGGAAATAATTGTGTGCTGGGGTGCTTCGTTGCTCCGTTGGCTTGCACACCCAAGATACTTGATTGCTCTTGTGCCTGCCTGCCTAGCGAGAGGGGACTGTTCCCCCATGGCACCTCATTTAGGAAGGCAGTTGAAGGTTTACCCCTGAGAGAAGGATGGTTCTGGGCACACAAAAACTTCCTTTATGCTCGAATTCAGACTTAATACTCTAGCAAGATTTCTTTAATGGGAAAATAATCACTCTGGAGCTTGGAGCAGATCAGTGGTTTCCAAACACCCATCTGGCAGCCAGGGCCCATTGATGTTTTCTTGCGTCCTCAGGGAAATGCAAAGAGAAAGATGAAGCTGGTGTCAAACCCAGGAGTTTATCTTTGGCAGTGGTTCCCTGCCTCGCAAGGACTGTCCTTCAATTTGAAATTATGTCTTTTTTGTTTTTGGTGGGAAAACTTCTTTTAATGATTTATAGTGATGATCGGGGTAGTTTTTCTTTTAGGCAAAATAAAAAAAATCTGGCCATCCTGTATAAAGAGGCCATTCCTGCCTCTTTTTCTGTTTGTTTTCTTCTGTTCTTCATGTTCCGTGAAATCCCAGAGTTTGGGAATTGCTAAAGGAGAGGATTTCTAAGTTTCCGTACAGCTTGACATTCTCTGATTCTAATAAAAACTCAAATGCGTCCAGTTGTGAAGAATTCTTTTCATATATTGCTTTGCATTTGCGTTGTGGTTTCTATTTTTCACAGTTCACGTGCATCTTCACGACCATCTCCATTTTTTCCGTCGGGCCCCAAAGGGTGAAGTGACTTGCCCACTCTCCTTGTCCGTGATCTCAGAGCTTCTCAGTCTGGGCCCCTTTGTCCCACATGATGCAGCTTAGGCCGGGAGAAAAGTGTGGAGCCATCGTGGTTTCTCTCCAACTCTTTCAGAGCCCGCTTTTCTTCTGCTGTTGCCCTGTGAGAGCTCAGCCAGCCCGCTGTGGGCCAGCAGAGCCAAGGTACAGCAAGCCCATCGCTGGCTTCCAGACCTGTCCTCTCCCTCTTAGCCCTGGAGCTTCTCAAGGTCAGATGGGGCTGACTCACATCTGTGTGATTTCTCCTAGTGCCCCAGTGTTCCTTTCCTCTTCCTTCCCTTCACTTCTCTCTCTCTTTTTTTTTAAGATTTTATTTATTTATTTGATAGAGATCACAAGTAGACAGAGAGGCAGGCAGAGAGAGAGGAGGAAGCAGGCTCCCTGCTGAGCAGAGAGCCCGATGTGGGGCTCGATCCCAGGACCCTGAGACCATGACCTGAGCCGAAGGCAGAGGCTTAACCCACTGAGCCACCCAGGCGCCCCTCTTCTCTCTCTCTTGAAGCACCGCAGATACTTTTTTCCCCAGAGTGTGTTTCTTGTCTTGCTACTAGGAACATGATTGGAAAGAAAAACCTTCGTTGTCTAGTGAAAGAAGGAGGTGACCTGCAGGGCCATGCCTACCCGAGTGTCTATCTGTTGCTTTCACCACACTTCCATCCCTGTGCCTAATCCAGCAGAAAACAGACTTTTAATTTAAGAGGGCTCATTTCAAACAAGTCCCTGGCAGGCTGACAACCACCCCCTGCCCAGCGTTGTCTTCTGCTCTTCTCATCCCGTGGCCCAGAGCCTCCAGACAGGACCTTTGGACACAGAACCCTTCCCACAGAACCAGGGAAGAGTTTCTCTAGGGTGAGGCCTTGGCCCTTCCAGAAGGAAGCGGGGAGGGGGAGTGTGGTATTGATCTTGCTGCTGGGACTGGAGTCATGTTTGCTGTCATCGTTCATGAAAAAAAAAAAAAAAATCAAATGTTCTTTCAGGAGATGCCCTGGAAATTAGAATGCTCTGAATTTTAAGAGAGAGCCCTTTATTCTGTTCTGTGGGCTCCTGTTGGCAGCACTCTCCCCTGCACCACAGGTTCCAAGGCCTGTGAGGGGGCCACTGGAATTGGGCCATGGCTTTGTACCGCTCTCCAGGTGACCGGGCCTGGGTTTAGAAATAACAGGGCAGCAGGGTCCAAACAGTGGCCTTGGTTTGGGGACTGCTCTTTATTTACCTCAGGTATGTGCGTTTTAGCCCCCACCACCCTTGAATGAGGGGGTGGTTTATAAAGGGGATTGAGGCAGTAGAGGGCAGGGTCTAATTAGGTCTAATTAGTATTCTCCTTCTGCTTGTTCTCCGTGCTTATTGCGCTACTGAGGCAAC
>PISX010010771.1:48289-68722 GCA_004024625.1 Mellivora capensis
GGGGGGGGGGGGGGGGGTCTCTCTTTTCTCTTTTCACAGGTGTTTTCTGTTGCCTGGGGCAGGGGGAAAGCTTCAGAAAGCCCACTGCTATAGTTTGTTTGCTTTCTTTCCCGTGGCAATGGGATTAGTGGGCTTTATAGATATAAAGGAATACTTTATTTATAGGTACCCACTGTTTGTGAGGCTGCTTCTTGCTTCTGTTGAATGCAGGGTTTGATTCCTGGGCCACCTGGTGAAAAGCTTGCTCCAAGGCAGGCCTTGACACATCCCCTTTGTGGTGGGGGGCGGGGGGAGGGGAGGTGTGTGGCATGCAGTCCTTACTGGATTCCCTCCCCTAACACCACCCACGTTTCCCCCCTCCCCCCCAGATGGGGCCTGCTCCTGCATTTGTCCCTTCCCTGTTTGTAGCTCTCACTCAGAGTGATTCTGTTAAAAACTCAAGTCAGATCCTACTGCTCTGCTTAAAACCCTCCAGTGGCTTCCAGGAGTCCTGACAGTGTCCGGCCAGGCCTCTCTGCATGCACTCTGACTTTCCTGACTTTATGTTTCTGGCCATTTCTGCTGGTGCCCTTAGCTCTCTCTATTCCTTGCAGCGCAGCAGGCCCCTCCTGGGGCCTGAGATACCCCCCTCCCATCCCGTAGCTGCAGAGGGGGCTGCCTCCATCCTGCAGCCCTTTCTTGGTGGTCTCCTGCTCAGCTGGGTGTCCCTGGCCACTCCCAACTCAACCTCCTGCCCCACATTCCTCCAGCCTCTTTTCTTTAGGGATTTTTCTCTGCAGCCCTCATCCTCTCTGGTGCTCTCCGATCTTGTGTACTGTCCATCGCCTCCCCGCCCCAAGGAGGACTCTCCTCCGACCAGAACCTAAGCACTGTGAGAGCTGGGAGCTGTTGACTTTCTTTATCATTGTGTCCTCCCTGCTTAGGATGGTGCCTGGGGCACACGGTTCAATGCCTGGATGAACTTGAGTCTAGGGGATGGCGGGTGGGGCTTGTTCTGCCCTCTGCTCTTTGCTGCCTTCTATAACCAGTCTGGAGGTCAGGGACATGCATGCAGTGTAGTAGTAGGAAACATTCTGGGAGAGAGAGAACGCGTCTGAATGTGTCAAGGTGTCTGGAGCTGGTGGAGGTGACAGAGGCCATGTACCGCACCGCCTGAATTGCTTGCATGAGGCTACTGAGGCCTGGAAAGGATAAGTGACGTGCCAGAGGTCATGCAGGCAGGAAGTGGCTGAACCAGTGCTTGGATCTTTCCTGCCCAGCGTAACCTCTCCTCGCCCCCTAATTGCAGCCCAAATGTCCCCTCCTCCGTGAGGCCTTCTCTGTATCCTTTAGGTAGGTGGAATTGGCTTCTCCTTCCCTTGCTCCCATAGCACATTCTGTGAGACCGGGGGATGGCAGAGGGGAGGGGAGGGGGCCCCCCTCACCTGCTAGGTGGCAAATTGCCCAGGTCTCATTTACCTTTAGGTTTCTGGTACAACTGCAATGGACCCCCTGCCCCTATCCCCCTATCCTATGGTTTGAGTATATTTAGAAAACCCCTCAACTTTCTAAAAATGTAAAGCAGTTTTAGATTTATAGAAAAATAAAGAGGGTAGTCCAGAGAGTTCCTATATACCCCACACCCAGTTTAGGCTGTTAACGTCTTCTCTTAGTATGGTACTTTTTTTTTTTTCAGTTAATGAACCACACTGATACATTATTATAAACTAAAGTTCATACTTTATTTTATTTATTTATTTATTGTAAGTAGGCTCTATGCCCATCATGGAACTTGAACTCCTGACCCTGAGATCAAGCGTCCGGTACTCTACTGACTGAGCCATCCAGGCGCTCCCTAGAGGTCATACTTTACGCAGATTTCTTTCTTTTACCCAGTGTTTCTCCTGTTCTAGGATCCATTCTGGATGCCTCCTAAATTGAGTTGCCATGTCTCCTTAGGCTCCTCATGGCTTCGACAGTTTCTCAGTCTGTACCCGTTTTAGATGACCTTGACAATTTCGAGGATACGTTTTGTAGATTGTCCCTCTGTTGGGATTTGTCTGAAGTTTTTCCTCATAATTAGACTGGAATTATGGGTTTTTGGAGGAGGACATAGAGGTAATCAGTTGCCTTTTTAAAAGTTATTTTTGAACAGATAATATAGTCACCTGATATTTTTATGGTGTAACAGCTATACAGTGAGAAATCTGTTTTCCGTTCTTATTGCCCATCAGTCCAGCATGTTGTCCTGACCCCTTCCTGGCACAGACTGTCCCTGTTAGGTTTCTTAATGTATCCAAAGTGTTTTCTATGTGTGTGTTACAAATGTCTCTCCGCTTATGTTTATTGAACGATAGCACTTTCCAACTGTTGTATGTCTTGCCTTTTATTTTTAACTTAGTGATGTATCAGTATCTAGGGAGCACATACATTCTTTTTTAAAGCTGCATCTTATACGCAATCATATGAATTGGGTTTTTTTTTTTTTAATTTATTTATTTGTCAGAGAGAGAGGGAGAGAGAGTGAGCGAGCACAGGCAGACAGAGTGGCAGGCAGAGGCAGAGGGAGAAGCAGGCTCCCTGCCGAGCAAGGAGCCCGATGCGGGACTCGATCCCAGGACGCTGGGATCATGACCTGAGCCGAAGGCAGCCGCTTAACCAACTGAGCCACCCAGGTGTCCCTGAATTGGGGTTTTAAAAATACAAGTCCTGTCTATCAAGCTGGACGTTCTGCAGCTGTGTGATGCTCAGAAAGGCAGTCTAAGATGGGAACTGAGATCAGGCCTTCCCAGGGCATATTTACAGTTTATGGTAACATCTTTGGGTCAATGACTGTTCCGTTGCTAGGTTCTGAACCAGAAACATTTTTGTCTACCATGTGAGAATGTGTGTGGAGGGTGGTTCAGGGTATGGGGAGAGGCACTCCAGTGGCTTGTCACTTTTTAAAAATCAAAACCAAAAAACAATGAAATGTTTTTATTTTCTGTTGTCTTGACAACAGTGACTAAAATGTAATTTAGGACCATGGGAAGCCCACTTCCCACTTGAATCATGATGGTGACACATACACAAACTGTTCTGAATATCATGATCTGTTATTGTTCGTGTGGGTTTGTGGGGGGAGTATACACCCTATATCCTCATGATGCTTTTCCCACTGTCCCAGCTGAGTAGCATCCTGTCCCTTCTCCCCCTGCCAGTACCGGGTCCTTCCAGCTTGGTACTAGTTTCTGTTCTCCCTCTGAATGTCTCGGATCAGGAAGTTCCACCTGCTGGATATGTGCTTTAGTAAGTGTTGTCTGACCTTGGACATGTGGGGTGGACGGAAATGGGGAGAAGCTGCCCGGAGGGATGTTGGCAGGAGGCCCCTGCAGGACTCTAGACCAAGTGCAGAGGGCTGGCTTGGGCACTGTAGGGCAGGAGGGGGCACACAGGAAGGGCTGGATTAGGAGAAACATTTCATACATCTTGAAGGAATGATCAGCCGGACATGCTAGCTGCCTGGATATGATTGATGAAAGAGAGCAGTGAGTCAATGAGTTTCGGAAGGAAAACATATTTTTAGATTATGGTTTGCAGTAAACCCTGGCTTCGGAGATATTAAGGGCTGCAGGCCATTGCACCGGGGCTGGAAATAGTCACAGTGCAAACCAAGAAAAGATGTGGCCATCGTCGGGCCACCAGCGCCTATTTCCATGACCTAGACAGGACACTTTGACATTTGTGAACTCTCGCTGTTTGGCTTTTTATTCATTGCTTCCGCCCTTTCAAAATGCTGTCGGTGCCGAGTGACTCATCCAGCCGAATCCAAACTTTGCAATATTATTAGGTGGAGAGAGGAGTGATGCCAAAGGGAGGAAGTCTGGCACTGTGGCGTCCATCAGCGCCCGACCTAGGCTCTGGGTTCTGGGAGTGCTTGTCTGCTACCTGCTGCCTGGCACCCTGAGCTCCCTGGGAGCAAGGCTTGGCCCAGCCGTCCCCGTCTCCGTATTTTGCTAGCATCCCCTAGTCCAGAGCTTAGCATTTAGTACGCGCTTAGTGCAGGCGTTCTTGAATTTGGATGTGTCCCAGTAGCGACCTCATTCTAGAGGAGTCATTTTGGGTGCAGTAAAACGACTTTACTGTTGCCTGTGAATATGCGATGGTAATGGAAGCAGTTAGTAAAGCAGGACAAGAAATATTTTACAGTCGTTCAGTATGTTTTCATAGCAGATGTCTGTCATATCCTTTGAGCCACATCAGTATTATGTCCGAGATCTTTTAGGCTGGCAGAGGAGAAGACCAGAGCCCCTTCTGTCTGGGTCAGAACAGAGGAGCCCTTATTGCCCTGAGCTCAAGACCCATGATCCAAATTCCTAAAGCTCACTGATGAGAAAGCTCACTTTCTAATGGTTATTAGAAAGTGGTCTTTGTGAATTTCTATGGGTTGAAGCAGAGACATAAATGAGACACCTGACTTCAAATTCCTGCCCGATTGAGGGCCTGTTATAGCTCCTTGCCAGAACCCTGGAATTCACTGGTTATGTGTCCCCGAGTCTGGGATGGTTTCTTGATTGCCAGGCATCCCCTGTATGGGCACTTGCTAGGCAGCATCCCTTCTGACTTCTTTTCTTTGAGACTGAGCTCCTTTGTTTCAAGTCACTTACTCTCGTTTTCATCTCTAAGATGAGCTGACTGGACTACCTCATTTTAAGGCTGTTCTGAGGGTCTGCAGTTCCATGATTTTATGGAAATGACTTTATGCACCAAAGGAAATGATTGCCACAAGGGCCCGAGTTTGTACTTGGTAAGGAGAGCAGGGGGAAAGTCACTTTCATCCCCAGTTTGACCCCTCTCACCCTACATTTGGGTTTCTGACAGGTGAGATTTGACCCCAAAGTAGAACTGGCATTTTCAAACTCTTTATGCACACACTTTTTTTTTTTTCCCCTAAAAGCTTAAGTGCTTGTTTAAAAGTCATCAAGTGAGTGGATTCACATTAAAATGAGAAAGGAATTCGTGGGGCAAGCAGGAGGCAGGCAGGCCCCCAAATTCCCAGTGGGGGTTGGATTCAGAGACCTTCTTAGTTAGTGTTTAGACCCGGGAAGGGCTCTTCTTGCTGAAATGAGGTTATGCATGGTGGTTGGTCCCAGCTTGTTTCTCCTGAGAAATGTGTTCCAAGGCCAGGTCTAGCACACAGGAGGTCCTGGTGCAGGCCTGGCAGTGAGATTGGGGTCCCCCAGCTCTGGGGGTGTGGTGACTGATGGGGACCAGGGGCTCAGAGTTCAGGATTGAGGTCTCTGCCTAGGGGAAAGCATCTCATTTACCTGCTCTGGGCCTCTTAAGCACCCCTCCTTTATTCCCAGCATCTCTGATCCTGCCAGTTTCTCTTCCCTTCTATCCTGGTAGCCATTCTTATCCCAAATGGTATTTGTTCCCTCTAGTGTTCCTCGGGATGACACAGTACGGCTCCCTATCACTTAATTTCTGTTTTTACTGCTAGTGCCAGGGAAGAAGCAGGGAGTTAAAATTAGCAAATTGGGGAAATGCTACATCTTCAAGATGTCTTACAATAACTCTTCTCCCCCTTCCCCCCAGATCTTTAAAAAATTTTTTAATGCCTATATTTTTTAAATTTTATTTTTTAATTTAAATTCAGTTAGCCAACATACAGTATATCATTAGTTTCTGATGTAGTGTTCAGTGATTGATTAGTTGCATGTAATACCTGGTACTCCTCCCATCACGTGCCCTCCTTAATGCCCGTCACCCAGTTATCCCATCCCCCCACCCCCCTCCCCTTCCACAGCCCTCAGTTTGTTTCCCAGAATCACGAGTCTGTCATGGTTTGTCTCTGTCTCTTATTTCTTCCCATTCAGTTTTCCCTCCCTTCCCCTATGATCCTCTGCACTATTCCTTATGTTTCACATATGAGTGAAACCATATGATAATTGTCTTTCTCTGATTGACTTCTTTCACTTAGCATAATCCCCTCCAATTCTATCCATGTTGAGGCAATAGTTGGTTATTCATCCTTTCTGATGGCTGAGTAGTATTCCATTGTGTATATGAACCACATCTTTATCCATTCACCTGTCAATGGACATCTCGGCTTCTTCCACAGTTTGGTTATTGTGGCCATTGCTGCTGTGAACTTTGGGGTGCATTTGCCCCTTCTTTTCACTACATCTGTGCTCTTGGGGTAAATACCCAGTAGTGCAGTTGCTGGATCGTAGGGTAGCTCTATTTTTAACTTGTTGAGGAAACTCCAAACTGTTTTCTGGAGTGGCTGCACCAGCTTGCATTCCCACCAACAGTGTAGGAGGGCTCCCCCTTCTCCCCATCCTCGCCAAAATTTGTTATTCCCGTCATGTTAATTTTAGCCATTCTAACTGGTGTAAGGTGGTATCTCATTGTGGTTTTGATTTATACTTCCGTGATGTGGAGCATTTTTTCCACATTTCTGGTGGCCATTTGTATACCTTTGGGGAAATGTCTGTTCATGTCTTCTGCCCATTTCTTAACTGGCTTATTTGTCTTTTGGGCACAATAATTGTTTCTATGGTACAATAATTGTTTTATGAACTTTGTGGAGTTCACTATATTTTCTCTTCCATTCTCCCTTTTAATTTTTTTGGCTCTGCTTTCCCGTTATACATTGGGCCTTTCTTTGTATGGCTGGTGGCTCTCCATTTCTTTTTTCCATTGATTCAGTGGGCCTCTCTCCTTCTGACATTCGAGGCAAAGACTAGGAGAGACAAGTGGGTCCTGTAGGGCTATGAGGGCTGAATAGAGTCATTTTCATTCAGAGAAAAACCAACATGTTCTGCTCTTGATCAAAAGACATGTATGGGGGCGCCTGGGTGGCTCAGTGGGTTCAAGCCTCTGCCTTTGGCTCAGGTCATGATCCCAGGGTCCTGGGATCGAGCCCCGCATCGGGCTCTCTGCTCAGCAAGGAGCCTGCTTCCTCCTCTTTCTCTCTGCCTGCCTCTCTGCCTACTTGTGATCTCTGTCTGTCAAATAAATAAATAAAATCTTTTTTAAAAAACCCAAAAGAACAAGCAAAAGAAATGTATGCTCGACCTTTCTGAGGAAGGGAAGAGAAGGGATGATAGGTTTCACCAAGGATACCTGTGTTGGTTGAGGAAGGGTGGGACAGGCTGTGGGGTGGGGAGTTGGTGGGCAGCCGGTTTAACTTCACCACAATTCAGCCTGCTTCCAGGTGCCCAGATTAATGGAAGAGAGGGGGTAGGGTGGGCCTTAGTTCCAAATAAGTAACTTCTACAATGATAGAGAAGTTTTCTTCTGATCTTGGTTTCTAGATTTGATCAGGGATGGGTTTTAGATTTGATCAAGTGCCTTTTCATTACCCAGTGAGGTGATGATAGGATTTTCCCATTTGACCTACTAGTAGGTATACCGAATTAAGGAATTTTCTTTATCTTTACCCAACATTGTATTCCTTGGGTACATTCTTTTTTAAGGGTTCTGCTGGCCTTTTTTGGTGCACTTGGATTTGATGTGATAGTACTTGATTTAGGATTTTCTTGTCTTATGCCTGAAGGTGATAAATCTGTTCTTCCTTTTTCTTCCTATCTTTTTTTTTTAAATTTTATTTGTTTATTTGAGGGGGGGGCACAAAGGGACAGTAAGAGGGAGAAGCAGACTGCTTGCTGAGCAGAGAGCCCCATAAGGGACTCAATCCCAGAGATCATGACCTGAGACGAAGGCAGTCGCTTAACTGACTGAGGCCACCCAGGAGCCTTTCTTTCTTTCTTTCTTTCTTTCTTTCTTTCTTTCTTTCTTTCTTTCTTTCTTCTCTCTTTTCTTTCTTTCTTCTTTTTTTTTTGGTACCATTTCTTTTTGTCATTTTGGGTGGACTAAGTGTGATGAGGCCTTCCCTGAGGGAGGACCTACTGTATTATGGGGGTGGAAATCCAAGTGGGTCCAGGAGAAGAAATGGGAGTTGCTCACACAGTGTGCATGCTTTAAAAACCACCTGTGCATGCCCCAGCCTCTGTGCCTTAACCTACCCGTGGCCCAGAGGCCTGTACCCTTAAGCCTTGCCCAGACTCCCTGCTGAGAACAGACGTGACTCCTCCTCCCACCCCATTCAAAGGCCTCATCAGTAAGCTTTATGGCCAGGAACCCATCCGTGCCTATCTTTCTTCGAAGGTCTCAACGTATGCACTAGTGGAAGTGCCACCTCATGTGAAGAATGTCTGTTAATCCATCCAAAATGTGCCTGGTGCTTCAAAGAGGTACGTGGTGGTGTGTGGTGGGGGTGAGGGGGTGAGGGGGTGGGGGGGCGGGGTGGGGGGAGGCAGCGGTGGGGGAGGGGTGGGAGAGAGGGGAGGGATTAGGGGGTGGGCTACGCCCAGCACCCCAGTTGACTGTGCAGAGAAGGGGTGAGTAGATTCTGCCGGCTGCCTCTTCTCTTTCCCAGGGTGATGACAAAGCTGCATTTTTATAACAGAAATTCAGTCGGGTCTTCAGATGGTGTTGAGTGTTTTAATCCTATTTTAGGAAAACAAGACCTTCCTTCCCTTTTGTGGGGGAGCCAGCTATGACTCTTGTCTAGTTTCCTGCAATTTGGTAAAAGATCTGAGCATGTGAAGGGAGTTTGTTGTATAATAGTTGAAAACGTGGGCGGGTGGGTGGCGTGTGGATGGAGGCCGGTCATCTTCACGTGGCTTAGGTGGGGATAGGAGTATTACGACTCGGCTTTTGTGCTATGATTAAAAGTCAGGGTTGCTGTTTCTTTAGGCCCCCTTAGAAGGGTTACAAGTTCGGGGAGATGTTAGACATGTTGCCACCGTAAAGCAGTACGAACCTCAGAGTGCGGTCAGCTCACCAGCAAGTGATCAATTTCTAAAACTCCTGTCTTGAAGGAAATTTCCGGCTCACCTTTTGAAATTGTTTAGAACCACCAGGCACAAACTCTCCTGGCACGAATGTACTGTTAAGGTGGGTTTTTTTTTTTAAGTTTTATTTATTTATTTTAGAGAGAGAGTGCTCAAGGCGGGGGATGGGGGGACGGCAGGGAGCAGAGGGAGAAGGAAGGGCAGACTCTGTGCTGAGGGCAAAGCCCGACATGGGGCTCGATCCCCTGACCCTGATGTCATGACCTGAGCTGAAACCAAGGGGCAGACACTTAACTGACTGAGCCACCCAGGCGCCCCTGTTAAGGTTATTTTTTTTTTTTTAAAGATTTTATTTATTTACTTGAGAGAGGAGAAAGAGAGTGAGAGAGCATGAGAGGGGAGAGGGTCAGAGGGAGAAGCAGACTCCCTGTCGAGCAGGGAGCCCGATGTGGGACTCGAACCCAGGACTCCAGGATCATGACCTGAGCCGAAGGCAGATGCTAACAACTGAGCCACCCAGGTGCCCCTAAGGTTATTTTTTAAAGCAGCTGAGACCTGCCATCTTGGATTGGCTCAGTCTTTGCTGTTCAGTGTGCGGTGCCCGGCAGACAAGAGATGGCCTGGGAGGCTGAGCGTCTTTGCCTCAATGCAGCCTCAGAGGTCTGGGGATGGGTTCAGCCTTCGATGGCTACAGACGGTCATGTGGGGAGCCCCACGAGTACCCCACACCTTGTATATAGTATTGATGAAAATTGAAGGCCCAGAGAGGTGATGTGATTTTTTTTTTTTTTTCAAGGCCACACACTGTGCCAAAGCTGGATTTTAGAGCCCAGGCTCTTACCCTTTGGCTACCCGGCCTCTTACATATGACCTCTATAGAATTTTTTCTAGTGGAGAGTAGGATTAAACTAAATAAATAATCCCAACCACAATAAGTTTATTCCAATGAATCTTCCCAATATATGAAAACTTCATTGTATTTATGCTTAATTGTGTTTGTTGTGAACTTTCTTTAAAACCTTTCACTGGCATCATATGTCCCAAGTTCCATGGCCCCTTTCTACCTCCCCATCATTGCCCCTTCCCTGCTCCCAGCACTTTAGTCAGAGGGAAGTACCTGAAGATCGCCAGAGAGCCCCGCCAGGTGGACGCCCTCATTGTTTTCCCTGTGTTGCTCCTCCGCCTAGAAGGCCTTCCTGGCTTCCACTCCTTTCCCTGACCAATGTTTTGTCATCCAGTTTTCAAGAATCAGCTCAGAACTCATCTGCTCTATGAAGACTTTCATTGTTTTTCCTAGACATGGCTCTCTACCTCTTCATCTATCAGTCTGCCCAGGCCCTTTGGTATAAGACTGTCTCTGTCTTCCGGAATGTTAGGGCATAGCTTTTATCTATTTTCTTCATTGCTACATCCCCAATACCTAGAGTGTTGTCTGTCACACAGTAATTGCTCAATAAGTATTGACTGAAGGATTTCACTGGGTTGGTATTTATGGTGTGTCTGCATGTGCAGGCCATGACCCCCTCTTTGTCTCCCCATATTCCTTACTTCCTTGATAGCACTGATAACCTTTTATTGTATTAATTTGTTTTCATGCCCGTGACTGACTAAATCGTCGTCTTCTTGGAAACCAAAACTATGTCTTATTCATCTTAACTCCTCAAATCCAGCCCAGAATCTGGCAGAAATTCATAGTTGATAAAAGAGATGGGCTTGGACACCTGGGTGGCTCAGTGGGTTAAAACCTCTGCCTTCGACTCAGGTCATGATCTCAGGGTCCTGGGATGGAGTGTCCTGTACCAGGCTCTCCTCTCAGCAGGGACCCTACTTCCCCCTCTCTCTCTCTGCCTGCCTCTCTGCCTACTTGTGATCTCTGTCCAAAAAAAAAAAAGATGGGCTTAAACAACATGTAGTTAGAAAACCAAAGTTTATTTTCTATTTCTTAAAGATTTTATTTATTTGAGAGAAAGAGAGAGAGAGAGAGAGAGAGCATGAGTGGAAAAGAGGGGCAGAGGGAGAGGGAGAAGCAGGCTTCCTGCTGAGCAGGGAGCCCAACGTGGGGCTCCATCCCAGGACCCTGAGATCACAACTTGAGCTGAAGTCAGATGCTCTACTGACTGAGCCACCCAGGCACCTCTAGAAAACCAAAGTTTGAATCTCAATTTTGCCATGCTTTGTTCCCAGTTGTGTGATGTGTCAGATGCTAGCGACAATTGCCGCCCTCTAGCGTTCTTGGGAGTATAAAATGAGATGAGTGCATGAGAGGACTCTTGGATGGGACTGCTGATGAACGGAATGAGTGTTACCCAGCACACTGCCACTGTCGTCCATGGTATCGTCTAGTGAACGGAAGCAGTGGGACCTGGAAGCCAGGGTCAGCTGTCTACGTTAGGTTTCTTCCTTTCTTGTGCTAGTACTTCCGGGAGTCTGATATGCTAATATTGACAGTATTGTGACGTTATCTCCAGGAGCCTTGCGTCCTGGGGTCCCACGCCTGGGTTCCCTCTCTAGCCCAGTGGGTTCCCTGGGCTTACACGGAGCCTCGGTCTTGGCTGCAGAGCTCCCTGTGATGCCTGCGCGGGAATGCAGCTTCCCATTTTTTTTGGTGGGTGAACTGCCCCCAGGATTTGAGTGTGTTTCAGGGAACTGGGTTTGGACAGTTCAGGAATGCTTTCTGGTCGACCTCTGCACTTTAGCAAGACAGAGTAAGTGTGGTGGAGTGCCTTCCTAACTGTACATGCCAGGAGGGCATCAGAGAGGTCAGGTATCTGCCACGAGCATATGACGAGTGTGTACTGAGGGCTGGTCCCTCTGGGATGGTGAGGGAGGGCCAGGTTGCTGACGGGCATGTTTGTGTGGATTCTGTCCCGCCCACCTGTTGTGGCCGCACACCAGTGCGGAGTCATCCCAAAACATCCTCCATCGGGACTCCCCAGCTCTTGATCTTGTAGTGCTGTCTTATTTTACTTGAGGTGGGTCGGGCATCCTCACTCTGCGTTTAACATTCCTTGTAAACTAATTCCACCTCCTCTCCCTCGTCTGCCCTGCCATTCCTGTGTTCCTCGCAGGTATTGAATAGGAGTCTGCTGGCGTCGGGCTCCCACTCAGCACTTCTTGCTGGTTTTCCATTCCGTTCTGTTGCATGGCCCCCCTTTTTTTTTTTAAGGTTTTATTTTTGGGGCACCTAGGTGGCACAGTCTGTTGAGCCTCTGACTCTTTTTTTTTTTTTTTTTTTTAATCTGAGTGAGAGAGGAGGAGCAGAAGCAGGAGGAGCTGCAGAGGGAGGGGGAGGAGGAGACGCCCTGCTGAGTAGGGAGCCCGATGCGGAGCTGGACCCTAGGACCCTGGGATCATGACTTGAGCCAAAGGCAGCTGCTTTACTGACTGAGCCACCAGGTGCCCTGAGCATCTGATTCTTTTTTTTTTTTTTTTTTAATTTATTTGACAGACAGAGATCACAAGTAGGCAGAGAGAGAGAGAGAGGGAGGAAGCAGGCTCCCTGCTGAGCAGAGAGCCCGATGTGGGGCTCGATCCCAGGACCCTGGGATCATGACCTGAGCCAAAGGCAGAGGCTTTAACCCACTGAGCCACCCAAGTGCCCCCAAAAAAGATTTTAGAGTTGCCAGACTTTCTGGTACTCTGAGACCAGGGGTGCGGGAGGCCGCTTGTCCTTGCCTGTCCTTACCTGCTTCCCACAGCACCGCTCACCCCTGTCCTTAATTCATTCTTCATGACACCTCCTTGGCCCTTGCTTCTCAGCCAGTGTGAGCATTTAGGGCGCTGTTGTCCTGCACAGGATAAAACACACAACAAATTCCAGCAGTGTATCAGCCATTTTGTCTGCCCCCCCCACTTTTTTTTTCCAAGTGGAAATCTGCCCCTGATCTGAGCTTGTGAGCCTCTCAACCCAGCTAGCTGTGAGAGGAATTTGTAGGGTAGAGTGTGTGTATGCTTTTCCCGCAAGGCCCAGGGCAGCCCACCTTCTCTCCACTCACACTTCCTGGCCGACCACCCAGTCACGTTGCTCTTCCTACATGCAAGGAGAGCCAGGAGACTGGATCCAGCTGTGTGCCCAGGGAGATGGGGAGCACAGGGTTCATGCTGGGAGCAGGGGGGCCAGTGTGGCTTGTAGGAGGACGGTGGTTTGGGAGAAGTGGGCAGGGCTGAAGGACCTAGACTCCCCGGAAGGGTAGAAAGCAGAGTCGGTGGGAGCAGAAGAGGAGAAGAAGACAGGCTACAAGATTGCATGCAGGGCTGGGGAACTGGGGACCCCATCGGGCATGATGGTAAGACAGCTTGAGGCTTGAGCCTTGGCCAGCACAGGCTGCTGAAAAACCAGAGGGAGAAGGACCAGAGAAGCACAGTCACTGGCTTGTGGTGTGTAGATGGAAATGGGTCTGGAATGGAAGATGACTGGGGAAGTGTAGGCTGGGGTGAAGGGTGTTTGCCTTCGGGATAGACATGGAGAAGCAGAAATGAAGAGGTCAGTAGGGCTGGATGCAGGAGGAAGGAGACCATTTAGAGGCAGGAAAGCAAGACAGTGTTAGAGGTTTATTGGACACTTAGTGAGGGCCAGGGTCCCCATCAAGAAAGCAAGAAAGCCGGGGCAGCTAAGCCAAAACCACACCAGCATCCTGTTGTACAGCTTAGATAAGACCACAGTAGCAGCCCGTAATGGGCCCAGTGGACTTTCGGGGGAAATTATGGTGGCCTGAAGGGCTATCAAGGGGGCATTGCCTGTATTCTCATTTGAGCTGGGAAGAAATGAAAAAGAAATGAGCATTCGCTTTAGCTCACATTAAATTATAGATTCTTTGAGAGAAAAGCTCTTTGTGGTCATGAAAGGAATAATTGTGGCCTGTTGTAGATGCTTCATAAATATTTGTTCAGTGAATTAAATGAGCTGCCTGAAAGCTGACAGAGGGATTTCTCCATCCCCAGGCAGAGGGTAGTGTGCTGAATGAACCCGACCGCCCTGGCCAGGATGCGAGCACCGGCTTGCACCGCAGGGAGAGAGATTTTGGTGAGCAAAATATCCCGGGAGTTAGGTGTTACAGTGTGACAACCAACAGTGAAGCTCATCCTGTCCTCCACATCATAGGTGGTGGAGGGAGGCAAGGGGAGCAAGTTCCAACAACGTGCAAAGGCCAGTGTTGTAGCAAATTAAAAGGGATCTACATTTGGAATGCTTCCCTTATCTTTTTATGTTACCACAGGGTGACTAAAAGCCATAAAAGACGTTTCAAGTTCCTGTACCCATTTTGATGCTTCTCTTGGAAGTTTGTCTGTAATGCCATTTCCTTTTATGAACCCTCTGAGGGTTCCTGGAGGCCGTGGACGGGCAGATGCTTCCGCCGTGAGCTGAAACTCCTTCTAGCTCAGCGATCCATCGGGAGCTCCTGCTCGCAGTTGTGCTGTGCCCCACCAGGAGCCCTTCCTGATAAAAGTTTCCCTGTTGAGATGAAGTCTCCTCCCCTCCTTCCATAGCTGTTTTTCTGCATAAGAAAGAATATTTATCCTCTCAGTTTGAGAGGTGGCAGGCAGATCTCTGCCTTGGGGGCAGCAAGGAAACAGTAAATTCAGAGGGATGGGGTCTGGGGACCCAGCATTAGTTTCCTACTGCACATTCAGCTGTGGCCTTATTTGAATGGAAGGGAGGCGTTTCAAAGCGCACTGGGGTCCAGGCAGCTGAAGCCAGGTGAACTTGGGCTTCTCGGATGAACTTAGGCATGAACTTTGGCATGTGGGCCTCTGATTCCTCACCCACAGAGACCAGGGGCTGGCACTCGAGGATGCCTCCAGAGTCCCTTCCCCTTGGAACTTGCTGTCTTCTGGCATCTGAAGGACGACCTAAGGAAGAGCTCAGGTGTGGAGGGGGAGAAGCCCTTGGGTGTGTGGGGTCGGCACTCCCAGCTTCGCCTGCAGTATTCTCTGTGCCAGATGGACCTTCAGCAATGTGGGAATCTCAGAGGTAGCTGCCTTCCTCTCAGAAGGTGCTTCATGCCTGCCAAGGCCAGAGGTTCCTCGGGGGTTATCTTTGAGGCCTCAGACCCCGGGATAGTGACAAGATTCAATATATAGGTAAAGATGTCCCAACAGCTGTGGAACCCATCAGTGAAACCACTGGGCCCACCCCAAGTAACAGGACACTGAGCTTTGTGAACTAGGACAGGGTTGACAAACCGGCGATAGAGATTGATGGCACCGAGACGAAATCTAAATTTGGCACAGGTGCCACAGTAGGGTGTCCCTTGCTGTGTGTGCAGCTGGAGCTGCTGAGAAGAGGGCTCCCTGTGTTGTCCCGTTGTTGACTTGATGGGCACTTCTGAAGGCACCGGATGAGTCGCAGTTTGTTTGTTTATGTTATAGTGGTCTCTGTGGCCAACATGGGGCTTGAACTCACCACCCCGAGATCAAGAGTCTCCTGCTCTACCGACTCAGCCAGCCAGGCGCCCCACGAGTTGCAGTTTTAATGTGGTCACCAGTAGTTCTCCTACTGGCAGTCACGTGACAATACAGAGGTTTATGGGCCTCCCTTGCCTGTGCAGTGAACTTCAGAAAGCCATAAGCACTGGAGTGGAAGTTTATCACAACCTCGAAGAATATTATTAATGAGAAATATGCTGGTACTAGTGAGGGGAATGAGGAGAGCCTTGCTTCTAATACCCTAGAGATTAAAGAAGCAGCAGAGTCTCTAGAGTACGGGTGGAAAAGCCAGACATGCAGACCCATTTGTGATTGGCATGGGTGTGGCTATCTGATTTCTTCAGGTCTGGGAAGGGTGACCTGGGCTTTAAGTCTCCTGGTGATCTCAGCTGTGCGTCTTCCCTAGCCAGCAGGTGGCCCAGTCCAAGTTCTCCATCAAGGACTGCTCGTGTCTGTCAAAGCCCCTTTGAGTGGGATAACTGGGAAGCTTGGGTGAAGTTCACTGCTAGTGCAGGTGTCCCGGTGGGATGGTGTGATCTCGATGAATGAATTGCCAAGGCTGTGGATTAAGAATCATGCCACCAACTGCTGCAATAGAGGGAAACGGGTTGGCTCTGTGACCTGGTCTATTCCAGAATGCAATGCTGCTCCAGACCAGTGGGAGGGGTGTCGGGTTCCCATCACTTCAGGGACACCACATGCTTTCATGGCCAACCTGGAGGCAGAGTTTTGCACTAGAGTGCTCAAGACACTGTACCTTGACTACCAGAACTGGGCCAAGCACAACCAGCTCGTCAGAATTGGGGGAGCTGGCAGCAAGGGCCAGGATGCCAGAGGCCAGCAAGAAGTTCATGAACAGGTGAGCCCCTTCCAGCTCTGGACAGCCAGGTAGACCTCCGCTGCAGGTGGCTCAAGACAGCAGACCGCTACTGTGGGGCCCTCAGAGGTTACTCCTTCCCCCCATCCCTTGACTTTCTCACTACTTTATTAGAATTTCTACATCAGCGTCATGCTTGTCCATTTGGAACCCAGTTTGGAAAGCCTAGCTTTGAAATCTTGTATCATTTCAAGGATAATCATTTTAAGCTGGAATAATTATTTTCTCACCTGATCCACAAGTGTCTGGAGACACTTAGACTTATGGCACCATCCCTGAGGTTGACAGGCAAGATCTCCAGGGGCTCAATATATTAAAACAAACAAATAAATAAAATTCGATGATAAAATAAACTACAATAACAAAGGCCCAGAACAACACATCCGGTTTCACTTATATAAAAACACTGCAAATTCTTCTTGACTTCTTGGTGTTGAATCTTGCGAAGGCTCGAATAGGGGTTGGCTAGCCCTGGAGCCTCGACCATGGTGAAGGGTGAGTCCCCTTTGTCTCTGTGCTTCTGCCAGCAGTCTGACTCCTAACACAGCGGGGAGGACACTTGACTCAGCTGAGGCTCTCTGGCAAAATGTCATAGAGGCAAGAGGAAGAGATCAGCATCAGTACCCCTCCAGCTATCAAGAGGGTGATCAGGGCCACCAGCACTGGCCTCCAACCAGCTGGTGGAGGCGATCTGCTTTTCCTTTTTTTTTTTTTTAATATTTTATTTATTTATTTGATAGAGATCACAAGCAGACAGAGAGGCAGGCAGAGAGAGAGGGAGAGAGGAGGAAGCAGGCTCCCCGCTGAGCAGAGAGCCTGACGTGGGGCTCGATCCCAGGATCCTGGGATCATGACCCGAGCCAAAGACAGAGGCTTTAACCCACTGAGCCACCCAGGCACCCATTGATCTGCTTTTCTACATCCACCAGCGAGAGAGTGTTCGGAGAGCATCCTAGATTTGCTTTGCTGTTAAAAATTCCCTTACTGGAAAACAACCAATACTTACAAAGTACCATATTTTATAAGAGAGTATATTATTTCATTTTATTTTTTTTTTAAATTTTTATTTTATTTATTTATTTGAGAGAGAGGCAGGGAGAGAGCATGAGCGAGGAGAAGGTCAGAGGGAGAAGCAGACTCCCTGTGGAGCCGGGAGCCCGATGCGGGACTCGATCCCGGGTCTCCGGGATCATGACCTGAGCCGAAGGCAGTCATCCAACCAACTGAGCCACCCAGGCGTCCCTATTATTTCATTTTAAAGTGGATGGCCTAACGTCCTGGTGCCCCAGATAAGGTTGGGTCATCCTGATATCTAGCCTTCTCCTAAATCCAGCTTAAGAAAAGGAAGTTTTTTCTTATCAATGTGGTTTTATTGCTCAAACTACAGTAAAGATAAGATAAAAGAAAAAAATGTAATTTTAGTCCCTCTACACTAATACCTCAACTGTCTTTATTTTTAAAAAATTTTTGTTTTGAATCCTAATGTGGATACAATTTTATTTTCTGATCTTCTTTCTTAGCATGTTTTGGACTTTCTTTTCGGTCTTCATAATTTTGAATGGCCATGTCATCCACGGAGGTGATATACCATGTTTTTCTTATGGTTGAGGGACTTATGTTTACAAGTTTATACTCAGTATGTATCTTATAGAGTTCCCCCCCTTTTTTTGGAAAGATTTTATTTATTTATTTGACAGAGATGGAGACAGAGAGCATAAGCAGGCAGAGTAGCAAAGAGAGGGGGAAGCAGGCTCCCCACTGAGCAGGGAGACTGATGTGGGGCTCGATACCAGGACCCTGGGATCATGACCTGAGCCGAAGGCAGAGGCTTAACCCACTGAGCCACCCAGGCGCCCTCCCCTCTCTTTTGATTGACTTCTTGTGATAGATTCCTGGGACTCCACCAGTGGGTCAAAGGGTACAGTGTTTATTGCCACGTTGTCTTGCAGAATGGATGTATAATGGGTGTGTAATGCCTGCACAGCAGATGAGTGGATGCCTCATAAGTTAACTCTTGATTGCCTGAATGATGACTACTTGTCTACTTACACAATATCTTTAAAACATTTTTAGGGGCGCCTGGGTGGCTCAGTAGGTTAAAGCCTCTGCTTTCGGCTCAGGTCATGATCCCAGGGTCCTGGGATCGAGCCCCACATTGGGCTCTCTGCTCCGCGGAGAGCCTGCTTCCTCCTCTCTCTCTCTGCCTGCCTCTCTTGCCTACTTGTAATCTCTGTCTGTCAAATAAATAAATAAAATCTTTAAAAAAAAAAAAACATTTTTAGTTGTGCAACGGGCCATGTCAGTTACTTTCCTCCCACTAATTGTCCAGACAGGCCCATTTTTTTTAGGAGAATTTTGATCATTAAAGTAACAATGAAACCAAACCTTTTTATTATGCATTTACAGTTTGCAAAGGGCTTTCGTATCCAGTCCCTTCATTAACCCTCAGCGAGCATTTGGGGTATGTGTGATCGGTTTCACCACTTTCCGACAATGAAAATGGAGTGCGGAGTGTTTTGGGTACAGGCACTAGGTGCTGTTGGGTCCGCTCCCTGAGGTGCTCTGGAAAGATAGCCTGACCATTCTCTGCCCTCTTCCTTTGTTGCTGCATCTAGGATTTCAGCAGCCTGCGCTCCCGCTGTGACTTGAAGGCAAATCTGGCCAGAAATGGCTGCGGGGGTGAGTTTGAGAGCCCCGCCAGCAGCATCCAGGTCCTGCGGAGCCTGCCTCTCAGCAGCAAGGGCTTCAGTCCCGCCAGCTCAGATGTCATTCAGATGACACCACAGAAGATTGCCCTGAACCTGCGGCCTGGTGAGCGCCATGAGGAGGGGGCGGGCTAATGATGGGCAGGTGAGCCGGGGCAGGCTGAGAGCTGAGCCCGAAGAGGGAAAGGGCAAGGCCTCGCCCAGGCCCCAGGAGGCAGAGTAAGTACAAGGCCCCTGTAGACAGATCGGGATCTTTGCTATCTGTTTGATTGAAGTAAAATATATATAACATAAGATTGAGCATTTAACCAGAGAGAGAAGCACACGTGGTGGGGTGGGGCAGAGGGAGCAGGGGGAAGGGCAGGGGGAGAGGGAGAGAAGCAGACTCCCTGCTGAGCAGGAGCCCCGTGATCCTGAGATCATGATCTGGGCCAAATGGGCCAAAATGAAGGAAATCAAGAGGCTTAGTAGCCTGAGCCAGTCAGGTGTCCCTGAATACTACTCCTAGCTTCTACCCGCATCTTCCCTTCCGAAGCCACCATTCTGCTTTCTGCTGTGATGAGTTTGATTACTCGGGGTGCCCATATAAGTGATGGTAAGTGGACTCATACAATACCTTTACTTTTGTGCCAGCCTTTTTTACTCAGAAATGTCTTCAAGGTTCATCCATGTTGTCATGTGTGTCAGATCTGCTTCCTTTTTAAGGCTGAATAAAGCTCCCTTGTGTGTGTTTACTGTATTTTGTTGGTCCGTTCATCCATCAGTGAACACTTGAGTTGTTGCTACTTTTTGGCTATTATGAATGACGTTATGGCCTTTCGTGGGAGGACGCTGCTAGGTTTACTCCCCAGTTAATGCACGTTTCTCAGGAAGGTGCTGCTTCCAGGAATATGTATTTTTTCTTGTCAGCAATTCCACTGGAATCCATGGCATTATGAGGAGACAAACTTTTAGAGTGGAGTTATTTTGTTTTATGACCCTACAGCCCCTGCAAGCCCTAGAATTGGTTGTGATAAGAGGAAACTAACAGATTTTGTATAGCTACTATGTGCTGAATGCCTGGCTTACTCCTAGCTAAGACTATTTTACATGAGGAGCGACCTGCTCAAGGTCTGCCAGTTAGAAATGATGACTCTGGGGGCACCTGGGTGGCTCAGTTGGTTGAGCGACTGCCTTCGGCTCAGGTCATGATCCTGGAGTCCCAATATCGAGTCCCGAGCATTGGGCTCCCTGCTTGGTGGGGAGTCTGCTTCTCCCTCTGACCTCTCCCCTCCCAGGCTCTCTTTCATTCTATCCCTCTCAAATAAAAAAATAAACAAATCTTTAAAAAAAAAAAAAAAGAAAAAGAAATGGTGACTCTGATTCCACCCCAGCTCGTTGCAACAACAAAACTCATGACTTTTTCTAGTTCACCATGTTTTAAATATAATACTTTACATATTGGAATTGTGGTAAGGTCAAAAAGTGGATATGCATGTGCTTAAATTGAAAGTATCACATTTTGAGGGAAGGTAGCCTATTTCCAAATTCCTTTGATTTTCCTCCTTTTATTCTATCTCATTGCCTAAGAAACCATTGGCAAAAACTACTCCCAGATGGTTTA